>OOFE01029869.1:6722-19154 GCA_900323365.1 Monocentris japonica | reverse complement strand
AGGAGAATTTTATACCTAAATATGTGATGTTGCCAGTGGTGAGTGGTAAGTGGGAGATTTGAGATGTAGCATTCCAGCTATCCCCACATAGTGGTAGAATGGTTGATTTATTCCAATTTACTAAGTAATCCGAAATGTTAGAGTATGTGTTGATTGTTAGTGATGATTGATTGTCTTTGGTGTGCTGTAGAATGTTTTAATCCAACAAATGATCCTCCAAAGCCAAATTTTTCCAAAGTTTTGATGAGAAATGTCCAATTTACTTTGTCAAATGCCTTCTCAGCATCTAATGAGAGGATGATAGTTTTGAGATTTTTTTGGTGGGATATGTCCATCAGGTTGAAAAGACGGTGTGTATTATTTGAGGAATGTCTTCCTTTAATAAATCCTGTTTGATCTGGGTGAATGAGGGATGAGATAACTGATTCTATTTGTGTTGCTAGTGCTTTGCTGATGATTTTGATATCAGTGTTCATTAAGGAAATAGGCCTATAGCTTGTGCAAAGAGTTGGGTCTTTATTTGGCTTAAGCAGTACTGAAATGATTTTGGTGAAGTATTTGGTGTTTTTTTTTAATCTCGTCTGCCGTTCATTTATAAAACTCAGCAGGGAATCCATCTAGTCCAGGGGCTCTGTTATTTGACATTTTTTTTAGTGTCTTTTCATATTCTGTGGGTGTTAATGGGGTGTCTAAGATGTCAGCCTGGTCTTTACTAAGTGCGGGCAATGTGATGCCATCTAAAAAAAAATCTATTTCCACTGAGTTGTTTTCTTTGTTGTTACTATGTAAGTCACAGTAGTATTGTCCGAAAACATTGTTTCTAGTTTGTTGATCATCGGTGATATTCCCCGCTGAGTCTGATCATTGAAATGAATGTTTTCTCCTCATTGCATTTGAGTTGATTTGCTAGGTATTTTCCAGATTTGTCATTATGTTCAAAATGATTGTATCGTAATCTTTGCAAAATGAATTGTCTTTTTATTTATTATATTGTCAGGTTGGAATTTAGCTTCTCTAATTTCCTTTTTGTGTTTGTTCTGTGGGATTGGCTGCATATGAACTGTGTAATTGTTTGATTTTCTTATTGTTTGATTTTATTATTTTATTATTTGTGATGAGTGCCAGTCTTTGGTATAATGTGAGGTGGTTGAACTATCTTCTGTTGGATTGATGACTGTATTAAATCGCCACCAATGATTATATTCGATGTTGGAAAGTCCTGTAACGATGTAAAGAAGTCATGAAAGAATGTTGGGTCATCTGTATTTGGGCCATAGATACTTGTAATTGTTATATTAATGTTATTAATTGTTCCATTGATAATAACGTAGCGATAATAACGTAACTGGGTCAGTTATGGTGTGTTCGTGGATTAGTGGTATATTTTTATTAATCAAAATTGAGACACCTCTTTTTTTTTAATTGTATGCAGCAAAATATATCTGATTGAAGTGTGGGTTTTTAACTTCTTGTGTTCACTATCTGATAATTTGGTTTCTTGTAGTAGACATACATCAGCTTGTAATTTTTTGAGAAGGTTCATAATTTTGGTTCTTTTTGCCGGTGAGCTAATGCCATGTACATTCCAGCTAACAAATTTTAGTGCTGTGGGCATTAGTTTTATGTTTAATGATTTGTGGGTGGCACACTTGTACTGTATGCATCCTGTTATAGCTACTCTTCCCAAAATCCATGACATCTGTACATACAGTGCATCAAACAAGAAGGATATGAAACTGAAGGGATGGGGGGGGGGCATATCAACAAATAAACAAAACAAATAAAAAAGACAAAGCAAACAAAGAGAGACTAACACATTACATTATAGTCATTTAGCAGACGCTTTTATCCAAAGCGACTTACAAAGGTGATAGTTGACACTATGTTGGGATTGAACTCACGACCTTAAGACTGAGAGTCTCATGCTCTACTGACTGAACAAGGGTGTTAAGGGTGTGAAAACTGGATGTTAATTCTCTGTTGCCTGCTATCTGCTAGGGCAAGTGAATTCCCTCAATTAATCAATGAGTGACGACAGGGGTGACATCTACTTGCACATACACACACACACACACACGCCTGGTGGATCAGTGATGGTCTTATATAGACCTATTTGCTGACGACGTCACGACATACATGCGTGCGCATCTTTGGGGCAAAAAGGTGAAAACATAGCAAGCCACAAGCGTGTTGTTCATCGGAAAATGGGTAGAAGTTGCTGTGCAGCAGGCTGTGCTAATCGCAGTGAGCAAGGATTTAAATTCTTTAGTATTCCAAGTGGATCTCATCCATTCAAAACAAATAGAAGAAGGCTGTGGCTCCAAGCCATAAAGAGAGCGGATTGGGGCAGTAATGGGCTGAAGGGTTACGCAAGTCTGTGTGGAGCCCATTTCATATCAGGTAGGCAACATTAATCTTGCACACTGTTTTGCTAACGTTAGCTATGGTTCGAGCTATGTTATAACTAACGTTAACATCGGGCATGTGTTAAGTTTTCGATAGCTAGATGCGCTCACTCAATCCATAATGAATAAGTACATTGTTTCATAATTCCTTGCGTACAGTCACACCAATGTGATCATTCTAAAATGCAGCTCCTAGTCATGATGGCCAGTCATATCAAAGTAATATTTTTTCTGTTCAGGAAAACTGTCAATAGACTGTGACAGCCCCGATTTCATTCCCTCAATATTTCCCCAAGATCGAGGCACAGATGAGAAACGTGAAAGCCTACAAGCAAGCTAACATTATGTAACTAGCTAAGTATTGCAAAGTGTTTGGTTTTGTTTATCGTGTAGCTAACGGTAGCTAAAGGCATTAGCTAGCAACCCATTCAGCTGTCCGACTGGATACTCTTGTAACATTGACTTGCAATAACTATGTATTGTGTACAGATCATTGAAATCTCAATTGACCTCTACTGTGGTTCCAAATATGCAAGAAAGAGAAGACGCAGTGAAGCAAAGTCTAGCAGCAGTGCTGTTGCCAATGCAAGTTGTGACACTGAGGTTGATGTTCCTCCTGAAGCCTCTGATGGCACGCAAACCCTTTCCTGATCTATAACTTTGAAAGGCATCATCCTTCCTTTGGATGTATGGGTGTGAGAGAATGTGTGCTTGCACAAGCATGCAGTACGTCACCTGTAATACATACATAATGTTACCTTTTTACCCCTTACTGGAGAGGGCACTGTATGTTTTCTGTTTTGTGTAAACAAGTGGTTATTATTAAATCTATGAAATGTTTGCTTATGCTGTGTCACAGATGAAGATTATGAAGTTGTTGATTACGTGGCCAAGGAGGGATGCAATTCGAGCTAACATGCCAAACTCATTTAAACCTTATTGTTGCAAGAATTGTTGTTTTATTATAGACTGTACGGAAGTGTTCATAGAGCGACCTGTCAATCTAAAAGCAGGAGCTGAAACTTGGTCAAACTCCAAACACCAAAACACCATAAAATATTTGATAGTCATAACCCCAGCAGGAGCAATATCTTTCTTGTCAAAGGGATGGGGAGGTCATGCCTCAGACAAGTTGATCACATTAGAGTCAGGCTTTTTGTGCAAACTAGAACATGGGGATAGGGGGTTTCTTGTGCGGGAGGATGTGGCTGCTGTTGGCGCAACATTAATTACCCCAAGCTTCACAAAGGGGAAGAAGCAACTGTCAGGTTGTAATGTGGACTCTTCATGTCAGTTGTCAAGGGTAAGAATTCACGTGGAAAGGGTAAAAAAACAAAAAAAAAACAAAAAACTGTAATACTCATCACCCAAGCTGATATGCTCGATGACATTGTCACCATATGTGCAGGTATCACCAACCTCAGGAACACTGTGGTGCCTAGGAGATAACTGACAACTTCTAATGCTTACAATGCTCTGCTTAACTTCCCAGAATTGTACAAGTGACTTAAAAAAACTGTAAGTGTGCTTGTGATGGGAAAGAAAGACAACGTCAATAACTTAATGAAATGTATACATGTAAGAAGTTTTAAACAATAAAAAATGATTTGATATTAAATGAATCTATATACTCACTAAATTCTGTCTTGAGATGAATTATTACACTTTTTACACATTTTTTCATGTTTTTGAAAAGATGGTTGTTATGGTGAACCGGTTCAGTTCTGGTATTCCAATCAGGGCACAAATAAGATGGATGTGCATTATATTTCCGCCTGGGAAATTACCACAGTTTCCTGACAATTACTACTATTTACCTACAACCATATTTCCAGTTTTGGATCTTCTGGTGACATTTACACAAGGTTAGTGAAAGTGTTGGCAGCAGTCAATGCATGTGATCATTTTGCCAAAGCTGGGCCGCTTTTCATTTTCCACATTTTGTTTCCTCAGCCTGCAGAGGGTCATTGCGCCGACAGATGAGCTCTGGTAGGAGGTGGTCCATGAAGAAGTCCTCAGCCTTGGGAAGCATTTCTCTCAGAAATGTATTGTCTCTTCTCAGCCTGCAAATAACATAGCCTGTCTTGGTCCACACCATGAAATCACAGATGTCCATTCCGCAGACATGCATCTGTAGCTGAACTTCTGCGCAATATGGGTGGGACTTTCGCAGATGGAGGTTTTCATCAAGGCAGTCTGTGATCCTTCCAGTCCTTTGTTATATTTATATAGGCACTTTATCTCTAGCACACCTGTGCCACATCAGCTACATGTAAATATCCCATCAGGGGTGGCAGCCAGGTTGGGTGTGTCTGCTTTTACAGTGCACTGTGCTTGCTCTTTGGTCACACTCTTCAGATGCTCCAGACTCTCAATAGTGCATAGCCTTTTTATGTCCTCATAAGAAAATAAGATTAGAATTCAATTCTGGTCTCTTCATTAGATTAATATATTAGATGACTCCAACATGTTTTTATTAAAAAAGAAAAAAAAAAAAGACCAATGATTATCTTTAGGAGGGGATAGGTTACTGTGTGCTGAGGACAGAAATAACTACCTGATATGTGCAGGCAACCTCCTCCTCACCAGTGTGACCCTGCCTCACTGCCAGTTCAACCTGGCACATAATGGCTGCAGCATGACTGCAGCACGAAGCAAGCCTGGCAGGATGGACAGCCTACTTTCGTAAAGGAGATGGACTTTCAATCATGATTTTAGATTGCTATGATTCGTGCTAGGAGTTTTACATCTTGAAGGACTGATTCTGGATCAGCTCTACTAGGGGCAGGTGTTTTTCCTCACCTGAGCACCTGTACCTTCCTGTGCAGATGTAAAACTCCTAGCCCAAGCTATGATTCCTATTGTCCCTAACTGTGGGATGGCTGCTTGTGAATGTGTGTACAGTAATCTGTGTGTTGGTTAATGACCGCATGAATGCGAATGTTTTCAACAAACTTTATTTGTATGGAGTTGGACTGACATGACAGCTGTCAACACCCAGTACTTGGCTTATTAGCTGTTGAGCCAGCATTGTGGCGAGAAAGCTATGCCTATGTGTATATTGGCCTTCTAAGTTAGAAATAACCCAGTCACACGTTGCCTTTGTAGGCTAGTTGTTATAGCAAGTTATGTAACGTTAGTTATAGATATGGGATATTGACAGCACTCTCAACTCTCTTCGTGTCTATTAAAATATGCTCATCCAAGCAATCAGCTTTATTACAACAATTAAATACAAACAAATGCTGCTCGTTTTGACAATATATTTTTATTTATGTATCAGCAAACATTTGCAGACGACATATAGCTGACATGTTGATGAAAATCCATGCATAACACTACAAGACCCCGAATCATTTTTCTGCTTTCTGCCCCAAGGCTGTGCGCGCATCCAGTTTTGTTTGTATACAGTGAACAGGCCTATATATACACACACACACACACACACCTGGTGGATGATTGATGGTCTTATATATGTACACACATACACAAATAGGCAAATGCAAATATACTGTATATACATACATATACACACATACACACACACACATATCTACATACATACATGTCTACACAGATGCACACATTCATATGTGCATACACACAAGCACACACATAAATAAAACAATTGTTATTCACTTGCTGCACCTTCTATTTCTACTGATTAAACCACTTACCTAATGAAGAAGACGACTGAGAAACTATTTTCTCGCTTTGTATCGCTCTTGTTTTTTTTTTTATTTCAAACTTATTAGATGCTGCCTAACAGGAAAATAAGTGTCATAATAAGTGCCCCCCTCCCCGCCTAAACAGGAATAAGATGTCAAATGTCATCCACTCTAAATGGTTTCCAATCAGATCTATCTCAATGACAAATGTAATTCAAACCCATTAAGTTGCATTAGCGCCCATGCATAGATGGGGCTAAAACAGGGGCTATGGGAGACACTGTTTTATGTCAAACATTACTCCAAATCAAAGCGAGGACTAAGTGGGCTGTCTCCTCTTATACTGCCAATAAAACCCGAGCCACACATCAAAGCATGCCTGAGCTCCGGCCCCATAATCCACTTACTAACGGATGAGGATGATGTTATAATGGCATCAATGCTACTTACGACTTACACTCCTGTCATGTAACTCCCGGATGGGAGAGGGAAGCCATGGCCTCTCCGGGTCTGACGGAGGCAGGCGTGGTATTAGAGCCGAGCTATCAATCTGTCAGTTAGCCTCCAGATGCGAGGCATTAAGGCGCAGCGAGGCATAAAGATCTGGGATATATGAGAACTGCAAGGCAGCAAAAGGTTTCTTACACGTAATCAAATATACTTTGTCATTGCCTTGGGGGGGGCAGGGCAGCGTTACGGTGATGCAAAGCCAACAGGCCTTCGATTGGATTTGATGTTTAAGCTACATTAAAGATGAAAAAAATACATCATACACATGCCGTATCTTCTCGTGCATCGGTGACCAGCTACGTAGGTCAGGGGTAATGCCGCCCAAAGTATAACTTAATACCTACAATGAAATGAAATGAAACGTGAGAGTTGTGAGGATTATTACCAATAGGTTTATGATCCAATGCTGATTTTGACATTGAACAAATGTGAAAGTCAGAACCCCATTTCACACCCGCCGCATGAGGGGGTTTTCCGTCAGAAATGGTTATTAATGACAAAAAAACTTTCACTTTCAATTCAATTTGGAATATTTCATAAAAAAGCTAATATGGCATGAAGCCCTGACACTTTCCTTATTAGCAGAGCGTTTGGATCCCTGCATAGTGAGGGCACTGCTGCAAGATATTGCTCATGTCTCTTTCAAAATAAAACGAGTAAGTCAATATCGGTTTCATCACACATAGACCACTAAATACAAGAATTAAGAAATCAGTTTCTTCTTTTTCTCTAGAGAGCATTGTCAGAGGTTGTGTTGCCTCTAATCTAGTGTTGCTAGGGTTATTTTAACTGACCTTTACTTTACTTTTAGCAGCTGTTGTTTTCCCACTTTGAAGCATCTGCTTTCCTGGTAACGCACATAAAGTGCAGCTGTAGTATCAGAGAGCTCAGAGGGTAACACTGCCAGGGTTAGGGCTGCCATTCCTTTTCTGGGTCAATGGATGAGAGAAATGATGATCCCATTAGTTGCCACTGTGTTTTTTTTTTGTTAACACCGAAAAAATACCCATAATGCTTTGCGAAAAAAGTGCAAGGAGTACAATATTTCCATGCCACAGTAGCCTTACTCCTGGCGCCTTAACCATGTTTCTCATAATAAATCTCATCAACAATAATGATCATCTTAACCAGGTTCTTCTAACCAGATTATGGTGTTTACATGTGTGTGGTCAAAACCAGATTACTTGAGTAACTGTGTGTGCTAGGGGCTCTGTTCTCACTGGGGCAACACTAAATATGCCTGGACTCGTGATACTTCAAGGCACATCGCGTGCACGTGTCCACCAAATGCTACATTACCGTGAAATAGAAGCTCCTCACTCACACAGCCAAACAGAGTGGTTCACCATGCAAAAATATCCAATCAATTCATAATGGAACTGACATGGCATGAATGTTTAGCCGGGTTCAAACCACTTTCACTGCCAAAAGTTTTGTCTGCACAAATCCAAAACTCATTTTTACACTCGTTCAGGTGTAACTGTTTCATTTGGTAACAATGGATGAAAGGTAGGAAATTCACTGTGTTTCCATGTCTCTCCAAATACTGAGAATTAGACAATTGCCACAGAAAGCAGAGACAATAATGGCTTACGGTGATCTGTAGTTGGCTAAAACCTTATGGTATTCAATTACCGCAGCGTTGGGAAAACGTGATGATTATTTTGACCCTGGGCTCAGTTAAGACAGACTTTTTCTAATTTATTTTTTACCACAAATAAATATATATATATATGTATGTACAGTACTGTGACAAAGTCTTAGGCACCCTAGATTTTTTTTAATATACATTTTGTCTTTGATGTTTATTTGTTTTCTGCATTAGTGTTTTACATTACTGCTCTTTACCGTAAAGTCTTTGATATTTTGACACTTTTCATTTCATTAGTTTTGAAAGCATCTTCGCTTTACAGAATTGTTTTGCATGTACCTAAGATTTTTGCACAGTACTGTATATATATACCCTATATAGTATATACAGTATATATATATAGAACCATTAGCACATTTTATGTACTGAAGTCTGGAGTCTAAGAACTGAGAGGGTCACTGCATGCCTCCTACCCTGATGGATCTTACCTGATTGACATCTATGGATTAAGTGATGGTGGCAGGAAGGAGATGTCCCTTTACTCTTCAAGAGTGTGACTGGCCATAAAGCAAGGCATTATGGAGCACTTAAGGCACTAGTGCAGGCCTCTAAGGGGGGAAAAATGAGAGGTAATGTTGCAAGATACTGTTAAGACACAGTCAAGGCTGCTTCTTAATTTCCGTCATGTTTCTTCCTCCCTCTCTTTCAACCGTGTTTGTAGCTATAGGAAATTAAATTGAGGATAAAGGTTAATTTTCTTTCAGTATTATGCTAGCGCTGTATGTCCTCTACATTTGCAAAGGGACAATAATCCCGTCTCTGCATGCAATACAGGAGCTCCGGCGCAGGTCGGAAAGGGCAGAAATTATTAACGCCGATGCCCCGTCCAGTACAACCGAGCTGTTTGTGTGTTTAGACGCGGCTTGAGTCACAACACAAAGAAAAAAAATCACATTAAGAGAAAAATGATATATAATTATAGACTCCGCAGACTTTGTGGCTTGACAGAATCGATTCCACCTTGCACAGATTCGTCGAGACCTTGCGTTAACAGAAAAAAGAACATGTCAGGACGCAGTGCACCTTCGGACCGAGGCTCTGTCACCTCCCAGTGATACTGCCCACGCTTTTAAAAAGGTTTCTTTTTCTAAGTATTTCTTTTTTGTAAAGTCTGCTCTGGTGTCAGAGGGGATGAGGCTAAGATCCTGAACCCACAATGGCATGAATGCAGTGCTATGCGCTGTAGCAGGCCGAGCTTACAGGGATGGTTCGATAAACCAGAAACAGGAGCATCCGAGTAACGAAAGTCTGAAATGCTCGGCACAGTCAATCCTCATTGAAAGTCTGGAGGGTCGATGTAAAGAGCTCACACTCAAATTTTGACATGTGTTATTTATTTGTTTTCCCAAAAAGAAATATTAGCTTTCAGGTTGCCTGCATCAGAGATTTACCAGGACCACAAACGGGCTCGGGTGTGTGGTGCCGCTGCGCCCTCCTCTCAGCCTGTAGGGAAGCCAGGATCGGCTCGTGGATTTCTATCACAGCTACCGCTTTACAGGTCGCTCACGGCCACGTCAGTTTAAGGACGGTCACCACATGAAAGTTAATGATGGAGAAACAACGACCCCCCCCGCGCCTCCCATGAACTGATAACTCAATAGTCACTTTTGTGTGTGTGTGTGTGTGTGTGTGTGGTGGGCATGAATTGGGGTTATAACCTGCCTCGATGCACTGCCTTTCCAATGCCCTTTGCATTAATCATCCCATTAAAAGATGATACAAGTAGCATTTTAAAAAATCAATACATTGTCAAATTAATTGTGGAGACGACTGGTAGCCTCTACCTCACACCAGTGGTGTTGTTACTGCAAGTCAATATTAAGACCGCATTTCCCACAAACCCCTTTGCTTCCTGTCAGAAAGAGGATGATGCTTTTTCTCTTCGGCTTTACTAAAGATAAACATGGTGGAAGTGATTTTTCCATTGGCCTTTCACTCCTTGCACTTTTCATTGCAAAAATCTCAGAGAGCCTTCCCTCTGGAAGAACAGCGCCCTCTTCCCGTCTCGTGCCGTAAAGCAATCCAGCAGATTTCCCTCCGGTGCCACACAATGCAAAATGCAGCGTAGATGCCGGTAGAGGCTGACAATCTTTTTTTTAGCGATGGTCTCATTTATTGACGATCTTTACACAAATGCCTCGAAAATAATGCTACATGTCGCACCCCTTACTTGCAAGTCTGCACACTGTACACACGCCCTGAATTTTTCAAGCACGAAATAGAGTGACAGAAACGAAGGGCTGGCCTGACAGTATTCGCTGCCATCAACATCAAGCGACCATAAGGCGCTGACAGACTCGACTGCTCCTCACCTTTTGGGTTGAGCGGGCACAGCGAGGTGTTTTTTTTTTTCACACTGCCGAAGCAAACAAACTCTTGTACCTCGAGGACTTTCACACAGCTTTAGTAAGCCAAATTGCCCAAACTGTGCGCCGTGCGGTACCAAGGGCAGTGTCGGGACTACATTAGTCATGTTGATTGCATTTATTCCATTTATGTGCTCCTTTGTGCATTTTCTGTATATAGCTACATCTGTTTATTAATTCAATGTGATATTGGGTCCATTTGAGGTTTGGTTTTAAGTGTGTACGAGTAAAAATGTTGCTTTATGGACTTTGGGAAGAATAACCCAATAGACGTAAAAGATATTCATAAGAGAGAGAAAAAAAAAAATCAAATCTAACCCCTGTAAACATGAAAATCCCATTAGGCTTTCCATATAACATAATTTACTTGGCTTGGCTTGGATGCCTCCATGCCTGGTGATTGGATTGATCCATGGAGCTACGCTAGTCAGACCTGTGGCAAAATACTATCTGATTAAAACCTGAAAATTAAAAAAAAAAAAAAAAAGGGAGAGGTGTGTGTTTCATATTTCACTGGAGCTGCACACTTTTCGCTTTAAGTCTTCAAAGCTAAATTAATCATGTCACAAGTACAGTAAATATCTGAGCCTGTATTGTTTCAAATTTTTTTTCCTTTTTTTTTGTTGTTGGAATAGACTTTTTAGACGTCTCTGCCTGTCGGTGGTTTCAGAAGCTGAGGACATGCGTTTGAACTGCCAGCGTCTCACCTGCTGTTGGTACCAGACATACACAAGGTTAGTCATCTATTATGGATGACCAGCCCGGGCTAACGGAGGACACTGTGGTCACCTTGCTGGGTCTGAATGCACAGGGAGACATTTTGAGCTCCGAGCAGAGAGGCTTTTTTTTTGTACACAGGAAGGCTCGCAGCTCATAGGAAACTTTTGTAGTGTAGTGTAATTGTGGATGAAAATTAGCACCTGTTGGCTGTCTGAGAATGTGCAAAAGCTAGGAAACCTCTTCAGTACTACATATAACTGTGCGAATTGAAAAAAAAAACAACTTCCTGAGTAAAGACTGTAAATAGTAGCTGGGCTGGTAGAAGAAAATCCCCTTTTCTGGCCACGGGAGTCAAGTTCGGTGCAGCTCATTGAACTTGATTTCCCTTTAGGATCACGATTGGCTCGTCTCCAAGCCTAAAAAGGGCTGAAGCCCCCCACCCGACTCATCCAGCAGGTATAAACGGTCTCCTGGTGGGCACGGCAGCCAGGCAATGAACTGTAGCTGATTGGATGTTCTGCTCCCTGGTCTGAACCGACCTGGCCGGGTGAGGGAAGAACTGGGGACCGATTCTAAGTCCATTTGAGGTATTTGACAAAAAAACACAACATGCGACGAGCACTGTGAAACACGACCCTCGAGGCAAATGCTCAAGGGGAAGGGAGGATTTTTCTCTTTGACACTAGAAAGGCTAATGGATTTTTGGCTGTCGACTGAACGGGGGTAATTATGGCTGTTTCCTTGTGTGGCTTGTATAGACAGTCGGTGTCGGGGGAAAAAAAAGTCATTTTGAAAGCTGTGACATTTCAATTCATAAAACATAAAACATAAAACAGCCATCAATCAACTTCTCTCATGTAGAATAAGTATAATTTACAATAACTATGTTGTATAGCCTCTGTCTACTGCTTTGTCATTTTTCTCCCCTGCTGCTTTTGATGCCTAACTTAACCATCCACCAGAAGGGATTTACTAGAGTGTGGACACCTGAAGCGGGCAGCACATTCCCGGCTGTATTCCAGCGTGTATATTTTCCGCAGGCCTGGCAGAACTGCTGCTGCTGGCCCGGCAGTCTCCTACCATGAGACAGACAATGGAAAATGGCCTGGTGA
>OOFE01029866.1:13872-32830 GCA_900323365.1 Monocentris japonica | reverse complement strand
AGATATTTCTTACTATGATTTATCAAAAGAAACAACAACAGAACATCAAGCTCTTAAAGTTCTGTTTGCTTCGCCTAGAAATAGAAAGTTAATATGCTGTGTTACACACACACACACACACACACACACACACACACACACACACACAGAGACTCAGCTTATCGTGGCGTGCTTCTGTGGGTGTATTCAATTTGAATCTCCCCCTGGTCCTCTGGCCTCCTCCTCTTCCTCCTCCTCCTCCTCTTTAGCCCGTATGGATATTCTACTAAGGGTCAAAGTATCAATATGCTGCTCCGTATCAGAGTGTGAAAAAAGCTATTGCCTTTGTCATTTAGCAAATATACTGAAACAGCATAGCTGAGTTGACATATAGGAAGCTAATTCCAGCTGAGAGTTTCGCTGTTGACTGGAATTAGAGAGAGAGAGAGAGAGAGAGAAAGAAAGAGGGCCCCAAAACATATGGGTGCTCGAGTAAGGAGTGCCTGCACAGCAGTCTGTGCAAAAGAGGGACAAGGCATATTCAACCAGACTCCATAACAGACAGAGCTTGGCTTGAATTGCCCTTCTGTTCAAATTGCATCCCCACAAAATGTCAGTCTGTATGGCAGCGATGTCGGATTCTTGTCTTGTGTGGGTGTTTAAATGGCATCCAAGATGGAGGCCCACAGCACTGAGAGATCTGTTGGTGATAATACACTGGGAGGCTATAACCAGCTTAATGAATCTGTGCACTTAAACGCTGTTGCTGCAACATATGCCAACACACTTGAATCAGACCAGCAGAAGATGCCGTAACATTTGGCGGATGCACCTGACAGCATCATGAGTGCACACCGCTTCGGCATGGGTAGGCCCAGTAGGGAGACGAGCGTGTGGTTGTCAAATATTGAGTACACACAGATGGAATAGCACGTAAGACTACAATATCAGTCAGCAAACATGGCTAGCCGTCAGTACATGGTGTTGGTGCCCAGAGGTGGGGTAGTTCAGGCTCCCAGCTGTTGAACCTCACGTCTCCCCTGTTCTGCAGGTTTCTCAGCATCCGTAACATCTTCATCATAAAATAAGGTATCATCTTGTTTAAAGCTGCACAAGATTTTAAGTAAAAATACTCCTGCCTCATTGAGACACCGTAGATTCACCCTATTTGTCTATTTATAGTGCAGTGAATGTGTTGTTAGCAAGAACAGCTCGTTATGCCCTATACCCACAAAAAAAAAGAAAGATAAAATGGATTATTGTGAGGCTGCAGCATCTACCTTGCCTCATGAAGAGACATGCCATGTTATGAGGGGAACAGAAGTGTTTCCAGTGGCTACTGCACCGTCCCTTATCGCTGAATGTGTGACGTAAAGTGACAAAAAGAACCCTGGAGAATAACGGTGAAGAGCAGACGCTATTTTTAGAAAGAAGCACAACTTGAATTATAGCCTTTTTTTTTTCACCTCTATGCTCGGTTTGATTCTCTAATCAATTGATCAAACAGTGGCTCTCAAGATGATGGAAGGCGGTGCTGATGAGCACATTCAGTTTTATCCTGCCATCACGGGAAAGCACGTCTGCAATTAAGATGGGCAGATGGCAGAGAGAAAGGGATGGAGGGAGAGGGAGAAGCAGTGACAGGAGGCAGTGTTTTGTTCAAGAACCGCCGTGTCTCTTATGGGGCTCTCGGTCTCCTGAGGAAGCCAAGAGGCCTCGCAAGAAACACATACGTTTTATCACTGAGCCTCATTACCCACGACATCCAGACTGAGGGACAAGAATGCAAAATGTCACAGCGCTTCATTTGCTGCCGTGCGCTGTCTGGATCCGAGGCAGCGCTGCATTGTAGGACCTGCTTCGGTGCTATTTTTAAACCGCCAAGTGGATGCTTTGTTTGGCATGTGTGCGTTAAATTGCAGAGCGGGTTCAGATGCAGAGCCACATTCGCGAAACCAAGCACAGGTGATTAGCAGCTAGCAAGCACGCAGCACACAACAAATATACACACACACAACAGACGGCAAGGCAGCAACAAAAATAAAGCATATGTCCAGTAAGGTGTAGTGCGATTGAGCACACCGTTGGACTTGCCTGTAGGATCATTTCAGGCTACAAACGTACAAACACTTCCAACCTTGTTCAGCCCTAATGCAGGAGTGTACTTACTTTTCCTTGCCTGCCTTTTCACCTCGTTTCGCCTTTTACTGTTTTACTTCCTCGCTCTTGTTTTCAGGCACACAGAGTGCCTTTTTCACTCTGCAGATGGCCCCAGGAGACTTTTCACGTTCTCCTCTCGGCCTCTGTCGCCATCGTTTGAAACCACTCATGACATCACTGTTCTCTTCGGATGTCCTCAGCGCTTATTGTACCTCATTTGTGAAAATGTTGCTTGTCTGTATCATTGATACTACTGTACAATATTTCAGTGGATATAAAAATCCCACCTGTATTCATACCTTTAATAAGTTTTAAGGTTTGATAAATGATATATAACTGTTACTGTATATATATATAGCTGTGTTTTGTTTAGATTGAACAGAAGTGCCAGGTTTCTCTTGCTTGCTCTACTGCTGCTGCTCAGTAGCTCTGAATCCAAGATAAACTGTCTAGAAAATCCACCGGTGGTAATACAGGATATATGCAGCATAGGGGTGCTGCAGTGAGATGTGCTCTCTTCTGGAAGAAATCAGCTTTTGTTCAGCCCATACTGGCTTTCGGGACAGAGGTGGAAAACCAGTTATTCAGGGAAGACTGTTGTAGTAAATGTTAGCAATTGCCATTTCTAACTGAAAAACACGACAGCATATGGTACCGGCCATACGTACTGCACTACCCATCTGTGTTACCCACTTCTCATCCTCTGGACTTGCACTGGTCAAAGTGTTGCTTCATCTCGCCGCTTCAGGCGGCTGAGAGCTCTCGATGCCCAAACCCCTTCATCTCTCTTGCACATGCACACACACTTCTTCTCTCAGAGTGTTGATAATTAAACCAGAAACCTAAAGCAGTCCTTGTTTCTGAAGCACCAATCTGTATTTGCAGTATGGCGCCCTGCGGTGAAATAACCGCTGTCTCACATCTGGCTTTGTTTACACAATGCATTATTGGAACGGAGACATTTTTCATTTTTCAGTTTTGTTGGCATTATGACAGGGTGAGAAAAACCCCCAAAAGGCCTATTTTCAATCTAAACGTATTAAGAGCGTGCTAGTATACTCCGAGTTCAGATGGAAATTATGAATTGCATCTTTGAGTCATGAGATTTCTCCCACCCTTCTCAGCAATCTGACAAACATTCCTCCACAACATGGTGACACCTGCCATCTCGCAGAGTGTTGCCAAATATATTTCCAACAGGGTGAATGTCTTTGAAAGCCCTCTCTCACTGCTCGCTTGTCATCCACCATATTCTTTTCACTCTTGCTCCCCTCTCTCTCTCTCTCTGTCTACTTCTTTTACTTTTTCATTCTCTTTCCGTCTGTCCACCTCTGTTTTTGCCTTTGTCTTTCTGTTCTCTCGGCTCAGAAAAAGAGGAGAAAAAAGCACGGTGGCGCGTCGTCTGCTATGAGTCGGAGAGAGGGCCTTTTTTCTCTCACTCCTCCAAGCCTGTAATAACAACTTTTGTCTGTGCTCTCTGTTTGCAGGAGAAGGGGAAAGTGGACGGGAACATCGATCAATGTGAGTACACTTACTGTGTTCAAACCAAACAGCATTTTTCAAAATATGCCATGTTGTGCTCTATGACAAAACCTTTTTTTTTCTGTTATTGCGGCATACGTGTATGCCAATCGCTGGGAAACACAGCTAGGAAGTGTTTCAAGTGTTTCTGGTAAAGTCCCTCTATAAAAAAAGACCATACACCGTGTTGTAAAAAAGATCTGTGGGACCAAATCACTGAAAATTTATTGCATGCAGTGTAATCAGCAATCTACTTCTACTGCATTTTTGTCCAAAGTGCCCAATTGAGGAATTGTTTGAACAATTCAAAGCTGGGAGGGAGGACCTGCCGCCCAGTTGTGGGAGAGGAATAGTTTCTTTGTTCCAGTTTGTCTAGTCAGCTGTACTTTACAATATTTACTTCATAACGTTTGAGAAAAGATGGAAAGTCTGTTCAACCTAAAACCGGATCGGTTCTCCTCAGGTCTGGACAGGTTTGAGTCACAACAGCATTTTTCAGGTGTTGGGTAACCAAGAAGCGACCAAAATAGATGAAAGACCCAAAGTTACGTGGACAATCCTGCATTAATCCTGTGATACTGAATTCTACGGTGTGTGTGTGTGTGTGTGTGTGTGTGTGTGTGTGTGTGTGTGTTTGTTTATGTGCACTCATCCTGCCCCAACTCATCAGACACAAAGTAGTGGCACCTGAAATCACTCAGTCCACGTGGCAGCCCCGTCTAAACGCTGAAAAATGTATTTGTCAGATGAATTATTATTCAGCTGTCAACGTTTTCCTCCCTAAATTCAATCCTCTGTCAGAGTAAGTAATGTTTGTTTGGCTTCTGCCTCATGGGCTATTTTTCACCGCAGTAAATGCTGAGAGAGTTGATGTCTTTAGATAAGCGTATTCACATTGCCATCTTGGACATGCAGTACTGTGCAAAAGCCTTTTTAACTACAGTATATAGATTTGGTCTTAGATGTTCATTTTGTTGTTTTCTGCATTAGTGTTTCAGTAGAAAAGAGCAAATCTGATTTTTTTTTTGATATTTAGAAACTTTTAATTCCGCTTGACTTTTCTACACGTGCCTAAGACTTTTGCACAGTGCTGCATCTACGCCACAAAATATACATTTGACTTTGATTACTTTTCATTCAATGTACCCGTTGAGATCCATTCTTTATGTCAGGTAAAGTTTTCAATGGTCTTGAAATGGCACACGTATCCAGCTGTCTCCTTATTGAGACAGTCTGAAAGCTGAGAGGACCACAGACTAGTGTTGCATGATACCAGAATTACGACTTTGATACCGGTACTGACTTTAAAATCCAAAAATGTGATAGTACTGGAATACCAAAAACCATACGCAATAGGTTTCCACGCCTTGAAGCATCTTTAGCACAAAATGGTGGTTGGGTGTCCGTCTTTGTCGGCCTCATAAGCAAAATTCAGCACCAGTTTTATCAGCCAGCTGAGGTGGACTGGGATTCAGTTCAAGATGTGGTGGACTGTGTGATGCTGCTGCCATGTTTTCAGCTGTTGGACTCTCTTCTGTGCTGAATGCTGCAATCCACTGCCATGAACAAGACTGCAGCTCTGTCTGTTTCAATCCACGTGCCATCTGCACACACACACCCTTTACAGATAACGCTGAAATGGAATTTCAACAAGCAGAACACATTTGGTCAAAGTATGGAGGTTTATATAATAACAATAATAATAATAATAATAATAATAATGTAATCTTTAGCTATATAGCACTTTTCAAAACTCAGTTAGAAAGCTCTTTACAAAAGGATAAAACCACATACAATCATCAGCAAAGGCAAGATGTCAAAGGTCAAAATAATGATTAAAGGTCATTTCATAAAGCGATGTTGTTTTTTTTTTACATCCCTTGCCATATTGCTCCAAGTGGCTGAAGACTTCAGTGGTTTTGTGTTCGAGTGGCTGACCGATCGCTATTGTATCCGAAAGGCATTTCTTGGTGTGGAGCTGCATCGGCAGATGATGACGACGTCTTCTTCCTGTGCTTGCCGTGTGGCCTAATCTTCCTCGTACGCTCGCCTCTTGTTTTGTGTTTTTGCTGGATGGTAGCAGTGTGTGACAGTGAGATTGAGGGGTTGGTGTGGAACGTACTGTAGCAGCAATAATTCCTTGGGCTGGCTGCTTCCTACTATGTGACAAGTGACTTCCTCTGTAAGCATTAGGCCTATTATGGTGTGTTGTCATCTTCATCTCCAAAGTAAAGTACTATCTGCTCGCAATATGAGTTTTCACTGCTTGGTTCCATCTGGTCTCGCGAAGACCCAGAGGAAAAAATGCTGTATCTCTTCATTCAGGTTTATTATTGTTCACCTTCCAGTGCACACCCCCCCCGCCTTTTTTTTTTTCTTTACCTCTGAATGTTTGTTAGTTCCCCAGGTGATAATTGGTTTTTCCAGCATGTGTGTGCTTTGCTCAATTCCGCTGCAGCGCCACACATCCTGGTGGTGGGAGTCATACTGCGAGATGTTTTTGTGACAGCGTGACATTATACTCAACCTCTCCTCACAGATGTCAACGCTGACATATGTGCAAGTAAGAAAAAAAAAGATACACTCCAGTGATGATGGGCTGACAGAAACAAACGGAAAAGTGTCTCTGCACCTGTTGCCGGATGCAACAAAATCTTGCTTTTTTTTTTGAGACGCGATGACAAAAGAAACACGGTGATTTCGTCAAAATAACATTCAACCAAAGTTGCTTTCGTTTGCAGAATCTTCACCCTGACCTTTACCAAAGTTGTTTTACTCACCAAAACACGTAACTAACATTTTCCTGTGATGAACATGTGAAAACAGCTATTGTCACATAAGAAGGAACATCATTTTCACATTATTTGTGAAATCTGTGCTTCAGAGTTCGTGCTCATTTCACAAGATTTTTTGAGACTGTGCTGCATGAACACCTGTCGGCAGATACTAGGAATACTAGAGGAGGAAGACAAGGTGTGAAGGGACATGGTTTGGGGTTTTGGGTGCATTTCCTGTACTAGGACTATACATTTTTAATACTTGTCTCCAGAAGTCCAAGCGAACAAAGACTTTCTGTTCCTGAAATGACACCATATGAAACCTGCAGATCAGTGATAGCCATTAAGTGAAAAAATGCTATCAAAAAGATAAAATTTTTTAACCCTTATGTTGTTATTTCGTTGAATAAGAACCCATTACAGCAGCTGGCCTGGGGGAGCAGTTGGAGAAGGAGAACGAGCTATGCACACACACACACACACACACACACACACACACACACCTGGGAACTGCCCAGTACCACCAGTTTTCTGCTGATGGCCATTGAACAACACTAATTGGAGGTTGAGTGCTTTACTCAGGAGTGCCCTGATGGCTGCTGAGGGAGGGAGAGTCTATTTCTGTCCACTGTCCAGAACCAACAACCTCCCAGTAACTATACTATACTGTAACTATCAGGCCACCACTGTCATTTTTACGTGTCATGTTCATTCATTGGACCAACGCCTGCTCAGTGATGCAAGTCAGTTCTTGGTGTTCAATATTTCAGTTGAAACATACCTGAGTAAAAGTATTACCGTCTTCAAAAAAAAATAAAAAATTTAAAAAGTCCAAGTACATAAAAATCTACTCAATTACAGTAACAACTTGTTACTCCCACCGTTGGTACCCACCAGCAACCATAGTCAATAGTCTTACTTTTCACCTGTGTGGGATGTGTTTGCCTATCTGTGTTTTTCCTGCGCCCACATGTGCGTATTTGTGTTTTAAATTCCTTGTGTGTGTGTGTGTGTGTGTGTGTGTGTGTGTGTATGTGTGTGCGTGTGTGCATGTGTGCATGACAGCATCAGTGCCAAAATCAGGTGCGTTGCTCAACTGAAAGGCTCTGCAGCTCTGTTGACGCCGTGTACCGCTGTTGACCAATGTACTCTCAACTGGGGAATCAGCGAGACGCAGCGTTGCTTCTCACTTGTCTCGGACTTTTAATAGCCTCAGTATGAGCTGCCTCTGTTCACCTACCAGCACTGATCTCTAGCACGTTGAGATCTTACCTTCAAACTGTGGCAGAGGTAGTTGTTCATGATTTATATGTGGGTTTCACAGCTTTTGGTGTCATAAAGCACTCCGACTGTGCTTCTCTCTTAAAATTGTACCTTTCAAATCCTTTCAAACAGGGCCGGCCCTAGGATTTTGGTGGCCCTAAACAAGATTTTGTTTGTGGCCCCAAAACACTCCCAGCGCAACCACCAAATCACACACACTGCTCATAACTGAATGAACACACACACACACACACACACACACACACAATAGAGATGGACAAATGAATTAACAACAAATCTCTTACTTTATTTTAAAACAATTTATTTTAAAAATGTATTAAAATTAGAGAAGTTAAGAAACAATTAACAACTGCAAAGTCTTCAAAATAATAAAGTCAACATATCTAAACTATAAAAGCAACAAACATAACAAGGTCTATAAGTAAAGACAATGACAAATTAACACCAATAAAAACAACATATTTTGACAAATAAATAGCAATGAACAATCAAAATAAATAAAGTGAACGCTACAAAAGTAACTATTGTTCAAAACAACAGCTATAGGCTACTATAGAAACAATAGCTATCCATTCTCTCACCACCATCCAACATCAGAGAAAGTCCTCAAAATTTGTGCCTCCTTGATTTTCTTGGAGCAAAATCGTCGACGACATCATCGTAAGACACCTGCCTGCCAACCTCATGATTGATACGAATGATGGCATGTCCAGTGAGGCGGTCTTGTGCCATAGATGATGGCAGGTATGTCTTTATCAGCTTACGCTTTGAAAAGCTTCTTTCAGCCGATGCCACTGTCACTGGCAGGGTACAGGCAATCCTCAGGGATATCCACAACTCTGTCAGTTCCTTCTTGTGGACAAAGTCCAGCAGTTCAAATGCAATCAACTGTGGCTATGTTCTGTTTCGTTCAAAAACACAATTTAGATTCATTCAGTCAGATTCAACAAACAATCACATACCTTTTTTTTCCCATCTCCAGTCTTCTCTTCTTCCACATTGAGCGCCGGTCCTAAATTTTCTTTTAGGAGCCATTTGTGTAACGTTACTCGGTTCGTCAAAATAAGTTGCGAATTGAGATTTATTGCCACTGCCGCGTTCATGGCGACACAATGAGTTCTTAAAGTGAGCGAGTCAACTTAACACCGTACAAAGTGTGAGGAGCGAACAACACAGGAAGTCACACAGTAAGTCATGTGGCCCCCCCCTAGCGGTTGTGGCCCTGAAGTGTTTATGCCAGCGGCCGGCCCTGCTTTCAAATAGCATGCGATCACTTGGTCTTGTCTCGGATGATCGTGCACATTGACCCAGGCACCTTCCTACCATCTGGTAGTCCACACAGTTTAAAGCAAATGATCAAAGCACAATAATGGAGATTTTACTGCCTCTGTGACCCAAGCTTGAGGCAGAGAGAGGGAAAGTGAAGGAAGGGTGAAGCGTGTCCGCCAGTCGACAGTTCGGTCTGGAGGATGTCTGGGCCGTAATGCGAGGACAGACTCTCTGATATTGTGAGATCTTGTTCCCAGTCAGTGTGTGGTGATTTCCCTCCTGAGACTCATTATCCGCTGCCTGTTTGTGTGCATAACCAGACCTGCTGTCAAAATCAGGCGATTGCAAATCATTTTCCTGTTTTCTTCTCTTTTGCTCTCTTTCCTTTGGCTGGTGATCAGTGCAGCTCTGTTTCCACAGCCTTTGGCTGGTTGCTGCCTCGTCCTCCCTCCATCTCTCATTCTCTCAGTGTACCGCTCGTTCTCCCCCGTTTCTCTTTTTCATTCTCTCTATATTAAACCACTTCTATGTCTCCTGCTCTCACTCTGTCACACTCCCTCTAGTCTCTGCCTTTCCTTTATTCTTGCGGTCCCTCATCCTCCCTCTCTTTGCGTGACAAATCTTTTATCCTGGCGTCTATGCTGCTCACTTTGAGATGACAGCATTAATCAAATTGGCCCAGTTTTACTTGCGAAACGCAGATGTTGCTGGGGAAAATTACTTTGGTGCAAACATGGCAGATGATGGTTTTCAACCAGCTCAGGCAGAAATCATAAACAAATGTCATTTTACTGTCTGGCGATGCAAAGGTCAGATTGTCACGGTCACAGAAACACAATTTGCATCCATTGTCATTGAGTGGTTTGTTATTGTTGTCAGCAAGATCCAACTGCAAAAACTGAATATTGCCCATCCATCTTCCCAGGGAATGGCGATGAATTCGGCCTTGAGTGCTTCATTCATGAACCTCTGCAGCAGACTAATCAGAGGTTGTTACCGTCTCAAATTAAACAATGGGAAGAGGCAAAGCAAGTTAAGCAGTCCTGTGGTTCATTTAAACCGTAATTGGGTGAGAATTAGACGGGACAAGGTTGACAGAGAGACTCTCTAATAAGCAGCAAATGACTGGGGAGGAAGATAGGAGGAGAAAAGGGGAGAGGGAAGAGAGGAGAGTGGAGAGCACAGCAGGGATAACTGAGGGCAAGAACGGGGAAGTACATGTTAGCGCGACACACTCTCATCCACCGATCAACTAAATCACTTTGTTTATATTGTCTGTGAAGCAAATCTCAAAATCTCATGTGTATTTGTGTTAGTTGTAGTTGTCAGGTGGAGTGCTATCGTCTCTGCATTCAAGGTTGAAGAGCCAATCGTTAAATCGCAAGATGTGAAAGGGAAGTCTCGGTCACGGAGTCCTCACTGAGACACGCGACACAAATAAAAAAGTAGAGAGCAAGAAGGCAGTGCAGGATATTTATAGGTCTGAATGGAGGCTTTTGTCTCGTCATTCACACCCCATGTTTTCTCTTCTCTCTGGTGTCTGTAGGAGATTTTCAACCAGTTCAAAAATATATCAAGGGGCCTCCTGCACATGTACTTTGTCTGCTGCTCATTCGCACACACACACACACACACACTCACAAGCCTGCGGCCTTGAATTCAACTCAGCCGGGTTTGAGAGCTCTCCAGATACGCTCATATTGAAGATTACTCTCTCAGAGACATCCTGTATAATTAAAACTGGCAATAAGGATCATTTTCATTGCTGATACTTGTAAGTCACTATCAGAAAGTCACGTCGTAAATCTCTGTGAAATATGCTTTCATTACGCTGTAGAACAATAAAGATTACCAACCGAAGAGTTCATAAAATACTGACCTGAAATCACTGAGCCACTGGGGACTTAATCAAAACTGTAAAATGAAATAGGCCAGCTAAAATAACGCCCCACCTTATAGACTTGGTTATACAAATCCTCTTCAAGTACGGTTGTGATCCGCACCATAAATCTCAAGACTTCCACGTCGTCATCAACTCGCATTCGATCCAGTCAGGAGTTTACGGCTCCTCGGTGTTTGACTTTCCTTTCCTCTGCAATCTAACTGAGAGGCGGCCAAAGTTTCACACTGTGATCATTTTCGCCAAAAAGTCTGAAAGTCAAAGACAAAGGGGATCGTGCCAGCAGTGTAAGCTCCATGTTGAGCGTGCCCGCAGATCCCGCTGAAGGGCTTAAGGAGGGCACACATCCTCTCCAGGGACTAAGAGGGACTGACGGTGGCACTCTGAAAAACACTTTGCCTCGGCTGGGGGAAGCTGCAGCAGTACGCCTTCTTGGACACGCACACATACACACACACACACACACACACACACACCGAAAGATGCAGAGGTTATGTGGGGCTAGACAT
Source organism: Monocentris japonica (assembly GCA_900323365.1). Classification (NCBI taxonomy): domain Eukaryota; kingdom Metazoa; phylum Chordata; class Actinopteri; order Trachichthyiformes; family Monocentridae; genus Monocentris; species Monocentris japonica. Next base: position 21,431 of record OOFE01029866.1, on the reverse strand, counting down.
ACCAAGAGGATCGGCAAGCGATGATAGACGTTCATTTAGAGATGAAAACAACCTTGCAGCTTCCTTTGATCTTTAAGCAGTCTGAGCTGTATCACTGCATTATATTGCTTTTCTATGTAGCGCAGCCAAACGGAGCTAACCCGACAGCTGTTTGCATGCAGAGGACAAAACAGAGAGAGGACAAAATAGACGGCACGCATTCCCTCAAGTTGAATTTTTATTTAAAAAAAAAAAAAAAATCACGACCCACTTCTTCTGTTCTATTAATACTTAACTTTTTTCCATTATTAATATCTGTAAAAACTGTTCCCGGGGTGATACAGTAACAGCCTTTCGAAATAGAAACGCTGACAACGTACAGTGCAAGACATCTTGGCCGTGGCGTCACCATCTGCGAGGTGTTTGACAATAGAAGAGTGAGTCTGATTTTACACAAGGGGAGGATTCTTTCACAGCTCCATCACAAATTGCTGATTACTTGCCAATAATGTAATTGGCAGGTTAATCTAGTAATGTAATTTGATTACTTTCGGTTGCGGATCCCTATGTGCCCTTGACATTTGTATAGAGCAAGTCCAAATTTATTATCAAATTATGCTTGCTTTCATAATCTCACAGTCAAAGTGCCTATTTATCCTTTAAGCATGTTTCTGGGTAAAATGCTTACAGAGTAATCCCCTATTTTTTTTTTTCAAAGTGTCTGCAATCTGATTACTGTGGGGTTTTCTCAAGAACTGTAACAAATTACAGTTACCATTGTTTGTAATCTATTTACTGTAATCCCATTATATGTAATCTGTTAGTCCCCGAGTCTGCACATGCATTGTATAACACCGTCCCCGAGGCGATCTCAGCCCACTGCTGTCTGAAAGCTTCCATCACCGTGGATCCACACTTTACTTTTATCCTCCTATTTTTACTGCCTACCCCATCAACAGCAGACAGCTTTATGAGCTGAAAACAAAAATGATTGCCTTTGAATTCAGATTATATGCTTCTCTGCTCAGATCTCTCCCTTTCACGTTCTCTTTCGCTTTGTTTCTCCATTCCTGCTGCAGCCCCCACCTCCAGCACACAGTTTGAGAATAAGTTATTGAGATGGGGATCTGAACCAGGAAGGTCCTCAGCAGCACTTTGTCATACTGCAGAGGACAATGCATGTTTACGTACCACCGGGGAAGTGGAAATATTAATAAGACACTGTCAAGTCGGGTTGCTATGACTCAGTAAACACATTCTCTCCAAAATACACGCGCCTAAGATGCAAGCGACACAATTCTTTAGTTCATTCTGTTTTACCTCTTCAAAATGTTCCTTTAACAGGCATGTTGCTTATTTCGTTCCTCGGTTCCTGCTGCAGCTTTTTTAAATCGGGGGCTTGTGTTGGTTGAGGTGCAGCACTTGAAAAATTTCATGTCATCTCAGGCAAACATGGGTGTTGTGCCAGGTTGGATGGCTGCGTGCCGTGTTGTGGAGGTTGCAGTCAGGTGTGCACACAAAAGTCAAGTGCAAGTGTAGACTGAGAGACAGACTGGATAGACATGACATATACCCCTAAGCCTTTGTCAATGCTAGGCTTTGTAAAGACAAAAGACAGTAACTTAGTGTGGCATCAGCACACGGATGTAGACACCGAGGCCCAGATTCACTAAAGGTTTGTGCAGGGAAGAGTGTGTGATATGTCACCAAAATGACCGAATCAGAAAGCCATGCTATTCGCTAACAGTGCACAAAGTGGAACGTGCTCCAGCAAAATATTATTTTACCCACATAATTGTTATTTGTAGGCCATGCAAGTCGAGATTGCACCCAACACTAACTCCCCCAAATGATTCTAGCACAAATGAGATCTTTTGAAAGGGGGCGTTCTGGACCTGAATGTTGAGATACCATGAGAGGTAGAGTCATGAATGGGAGGCACAACGGCTCCAGCAAGGACTACAGGTCATTGTGGCCATCCTGTGAAACCCACAAGCAACAGGGCAGCCAGGGAGACAATCGCTGCCCAACGGAGGCTAACTGAGAGAGTGATTGCACAAACAGGGGAGCTCCGGGGAAGGGTAACAATGAAGGGTATAGAAGGAAACAACTTTTTCTTGTTTTGATTCCCCACTGTTACAATCGCCTTCCCCTTGAAATTGGCCAATTGAACTGTTATAGGAACAATTATATGAAGTCCCCATACACAGCCAATTAATCTGGAATGACATGTGCTCTCGTGCAAGCAAAGCACTCAACTAAACCAGGCTTACTCAATAGAAGATAACAAAGACTAATACACTTAGAGAAGAGAAAAAAAAAAAACACCAAAACTTCCTGGCATTTCCTTCAAAACAGACAAGCCCCCAATGTGTTACGACCGGCTCACAGGCCGCCAAACTACGCAGTAACAAAGGTATTAAAGTAATTTACAATGATAATTACAATGAGGTGTGAAAGACAGGATCAGTGGTGTATGAGAGGTGTGGTGTATGAGAGGTGTGGTGTATGAGAGGTGTGGCGTATGAGAGGTGTGGCGTATGAGAGGTGTGGTGTATGAGAGGTGTGGTGTATGAGAGGTGTGGTGTATGAGAGGTGTGGTGTATGAGAGGTGTGGCGTATGAGAGGTGTGATGTATGAGAGGTGTGGCGTATGAGAGGTGTGGTGTATGAGAATGCAAACCAAAGAAGGCAAAGCAAAAGAAGCAACCCGAGCTTGGTGAGGGGTGAAGGGACCGACACACTGACGTCTGGGCAGGCGGGCTTAAGTAACTTGGGAACACTGGCCAGGTGTTCCCAGTTAACTCGATGGCACCTCAGCTCCACCCAGCCAAGGACCTGCAAGACACGCCCAGCACACACACTACACACAGTACACAGGACCAAGGCAACAGGCTCTGGGGCCGTCACAGAAGTATAAATGACCCTCACTTCAACTTGCTCTCCAAAGTTTCTGATCTCTCATGACTTTACAGTATACATTACCTACAGCATCATACTAAGGGCGTGATTGTGGGGGTGGAAGAATGGCTACATACGATGTGTGTCCCCTTGTAGACTTCATGTCTTGTGTTATGTGCTACACTTTGTAGCATCTTGCTAGTTTTTGAGCTTGGAATTAGGAGAGGAGGATTAGAAGGTGCTAGCTGTGCTCAGAACAGTTTTGAGATATTGAGCATTAAGTTTTCACATACGGTATACCCAGTGGCTCCAAGTTGATGAAGCCCTTTGAATGTGCATTTTGTTCCTCTATCTGTAGACCAAGGAATTAACTCTCCTAGTATCATTTTAAAATTGGTATTCAGCAATTTGTAAGGGTGTCTCTTTTTCCAAATGGTGGATATGTTATTTTAGAATGAAAGTCTTCACATGACAATAATAATTGAACTTGAGATAGTCCGACCTGGGGCAGAAGGCTCGGGACGCAGATGAAATAAACGGGTGGGCAATAAAGGCAGTAAGGAAACGAGGCAGTAACCAGACCAGTGCACCGTGCCAGTCTAGACAGAATAGAAGGTTTTAATACAGTATTTGTATTTCCTACATCATTTTCCTAAATATGACAAGCAATTACCATTGTCCAGGTTTTGGCAGGCAGAGCGAGCGGTCCCTGCCAGCACATCCCTGCCTTTGAGGATGTGCTTTTAGAATTCAACATGCAATTTGTGATTTCTCTGAAGCTCTTTATCCACATCCACGCCTTTTGTGTCAGTGACAAGACATAAAAAGCACCGCGGCTCCTGTGACATTGTGATCTCAGCAAACGATGCCCATATCCCGACAGAGAAGAGTCTCCAAAAATAACCTCATCAACTTGCTTTATTGACTGATCGTTGTCATGGTATGGTGAAGCGGGATCTATTTTTAACATTTGTTACGATCCCGGCAACCTTTTGAGATGCATGACGCTCAATGGGAATTTAATTTAAAAACAAGCCAGCGAGGGAACGGCAGCCATGGCTACTGTAGGTGGGTGGGTTGCTTGTTCCAGGAAATATGTGCCACTTTCTTTGGCATTAACAACTCAATAATTTATCACTCAACAAATTTCAATCTAAAGCACCGGGGGGATAGCATTACAGCAGCTGCAATAAGAGCAAATACAACGGGCTGTTTTTCTCTCCAGCGTCTGCTGGGGTTCCAGAAGGTGACTGCCATCGTGCTTATGGAATTTGATGAGGTCATAGGTTCTAATGGAATGGAAGAGAGGTCAAAGGTCAAAGGATCTACAGTTATACTGTGAACACGAAAAGGTGAATTATGATGTCACTGTGAGATTCATATATAGTGGCTCATATTCTCACGTTTGCTATAATCATGTTTAGTACGCTGTGCATGATAAAAAGGTATGGCGTGGTTCAGGTTTGGACAGAAAACCTTCAGGCTTCATGTCAGGCTGGGCTCAGGTTTATCCACGGTGGACTGTAAATTGTCAGGTTTTTTTTTGGAATACCATAATTTGTGACTTGTGTTTTGTTTTGTTCAAACATACATGGTCATAATATTAGCTGCTGCCATTATAGCATCACTGACTGTAGATTATATTTGCTGTCAAACGAGGCAAAATGTTCACTGGATGGACTGTGGAATCCTCCATGGTCAGCGATATCTTAGGTGTCAAAGCATTCACAATAAGTGTGTTTGGAGTGGTTTGTTTTGAACTCTGGAGTGTTTACTCCTTTAGTTTGTTTCGTTTGGGCACATGAGAATAATGCCATTGCACCAAATACACTGAGATTGCCTGAAAATGGAGGTCTCTGTCCTCTTCCAAGTGAACTGTGATGCAGTTCGTTAGGAGTGAGAATGAAACCTGGAATCAGATTTGTTTTGACTCCCCTCCCAAACCTCTAACCTGGCAGGATGACCATAAATGAGTTACTTGTGAGTCCATGTGACTTTTGTTTACAGACCCTGGTTTCCCTGTAATTCAAAGTAAATCTTTACATTATGGTTGGCACAAAATAAAATGAACTGTAGGTGTAAGCGCAGTGTTCAACATATTCAGCTTCAAATTCCCCCGTCTCTCTCAGACTCTCACTCTGTCTCTGTTTTTCTTTCCCTCCCTCTCCCCTCTCCTTTATCTTCCTCTCTCTCTTTCTCTGTCTCTCCTTCTCTTTGCCATCGGTGTCACAGTGGCTCAGCCTCTGATGTGTCGCCACTCTGCCGTGCCTGTCTCAAGTCTTCTTGAGGTTTCTGCACATTCTGTGTAACAATGCACTAGTTTACTATCGTATTCAGCCTTGTGATTTACTGTTTAAGCATCAGGGTTATCATCTCTTTTTTGGAGGGTTTATTTGCACTTAAAACAATCCTGTTGTGGATGTCAACTTCCCCTTGCCCACGACTCCACAGAAAAGGAACCGTGCTGATGGAAGAGGATAAAGACAGAAGTCACCATGGTGGCATCTAAGCACTCCCTCATTCACATGCACACGATTGCAATCGCACATGCACACAGGCAAGCATGCATGCATAGGCTATATCCACACACACTTACCTACACTGACATGCACACACACACATTTGTGTGTTACTGCGTTCAAATACTTCCCCACCTCACCTATCTCTGCTGACTTCATTTCTTCACTTCACCTATTCCTCCTGCCTTTAAACTGTGGTTGTAAAAGATGTCTGCTGATGGAAGGATGCGCATCCAAATCGACAACTCTGAGCACCTTAGTGCACCATGTACACATTTTAGTGCGTGCTCACAGCGCCAAAGTAAATGCAGAAGAGAAAATGCTAGAGTTATTCCAGGATAGACTTCTCTGTGTTGCTGACAGTAAACCAAATGAGAACACATGCCTGGATCCAGCCCTCTATCTGCTATAGTATTAGCCATGTCAGTTACCATGCCCATGGCACCCCAGTTCTAAAAGGATGCATCATTTTCAACATGTCTGTGTGTCTACAGTAGTTTAAAACACACATTTGTATTGTATTTCATCTATCGGTTTACAACACAGCACGTGATCAAACAATAAAAATAAATAATTTATTGTTTGGCCATGGCCATGATTATTGGCCACTTATTTTAGAAGATATTGCACATAAAATGCAAGGGTGTCAATAATCTTGGCCAGAACTGAAACAAAATCATTTTCAGTTTTGGCACCATTGGACCATTTCAAGTACCTGTGCTTTACACCATAAACTCACCAACCCTAACCCTAATGGTTACTTCCATTCCTTTGTGTATGTGTAGCTGACCTATGTGTTAAACACCTTTGTGGTCGTTTTCACAGATTGAGTAAGGACTCAGAGTTGGTTTTTGTTGAAGATTAAATTGGATCTACAACTTTTTACAGAGAAAAAAGTTGTTTTTTTTCTTTACTTTTATTTAGCTGAAGTGGCCCCTCACAGCTGTACAATTCCCCCCACAGCTAGAATGTAAATACATGTACATTTTCTTAAAATACAATGTCAGATATCGTGATATAAATAAGAGCCATTCATGAACTGCAGTGCCTACTGGAACTGATCGTAAAAAATGGGCCCAAAAGCAAACCACCCCCAACCCCACACATCTTCAAATAGACATCTAGAAACACTAGACTAGATTTTGTTCGATGTGCATGTAACCCACAGCATCAGTACAGGCTCTGAAAATATTGGTCTGAACATGTAGTTCTCTGGAGAAGAAAATGTGGAAACCACTGATTTACTGTAAGTCTTGGTTTAACAATTTATCCTATTCAGAAGTGAAGCAGCACATGTAGTATCCATGATGGAAAGTGGTTTCAAGCCATTAGAATGAATTCCTATAGCCCAGTGCACTTAATGGTCCTTGGGAATACCTTATCCCTACCACTTACGTAGGATCGATCGAAATCCATCTGAAACCAACAATAACAACTCAGCACTCAGCGATGAGGATTCTGTTTTTTTGGGGGTTTTTTTTCACGCAATTATACGCGTCAAAAATCCCTCAAAGTTCCCTACAGGTAATAACAATGCAGTGAAGAGGCAATCTCGCTCAAGAATAAAACATCCCTCACATCTCAGCTGCTCTCTCAGGGGATAGAGACACTTTCCAGTCATACTCGGAGAATGCATTTCATATTCAAACACAAATGGAGCAATTTGTGCAAATAGCATGCGTAATAGTGGGGCAGACTCCCAGGTGTGTGAGCGACGGCCGGGTCCTGGAGGAGAGGCTCTTCACCTCAAATGCATCAGCAAAGAAACCCTGGGCACACAGAAATGGGGCAGGGAATGAATTAGGGGTGTCATTGGTTAAGGACATCAGTGGAGAGAGAGAGGGAGAGAGAGAGAGAGAGAGAGAGAGAGAGAGAGAGAGAGAGAGAGAGAGAGAGAGAAAAATGAGAGAAAACGAGAGTCCGTCCTGAATCTGGGCCAGTACACTGTAAAAAATATCAAGTTGAGATTGAATCTGATGTGAAAGCAGTGAGGTGAAATAATCTCACTGGGGCTAGACTAGACTAGACTGGACTAAACTAGACTGACTAGACTAGACTAGACTAGATTAGACTAGACTAAAATAGACTGACTAGACTAGACTAAATTAGATTAGACTGGATTAGACTAGACTAAAATAGACTGACTAGACTAAACTAGACT
>OOFE01029851.1:27394-37421 GCA_900323365.1 Monocentris japonica | reverse complement strand
CATCCCCATTGGGAAATTTTCTATTTGCTTGCCTCCCTCGACAGGGAGTAGGGTTGGGAACTGACAATCTTGTCTCAACTGACCTGGCTGTGCCTCTGAGCTGGGAATGTAGGAGGAGGAGGGCACCATGCTGGGTGTGGCCGGTAGGTAGCTGGTTGATGGGAGGGCACTCTCGTTGTTCAACGCCCCCAGTTTCTGAAACGCAAAATGTGCCAGTGAGCATGTTTGTAAGACACTGTGTTTTACAGAGAGACATTATTAATTTTAACATGCCATTGAAACCCCACTGCCATCTTAAACGTTGTTCCATTACTCTGATAGCGCATCCGTAGCTTCCTGTGCACTAACCAACATGGCAAAAAAAGCAATATATAAGTTTAAATAAACACACAAGAGAATTTGATATAATTTATTAAATTAACTCATGAGATATTTTAGTACTATCTGTGTTATTATCATATTTAGGCCTGCAAGGCCTGTAAGTACATTCCATTTCAAATACTTGAACCCTGCCTCCTACTCTGCAAGTGACCACTCGCATGACTGAGGGGACGTCAAGGAGAGCATGTTGACGTGACTAATAAAACGGGGCCACAGAGACAGAAATTGAGCGACTGGGAGGAGAGAAAAGAAACCAAGAAAAAGAAAATAGTGTAAGAAAGAAGAGTGAGAATGACACAAACAAACAAAAATACAGTAAGCACCTGTGCAGAAACCAGGCCAGCAGCGTAGTCGGGTGTGGCGTTCTCCACCACAGCTTCTTCTTTGGCTGCTTTCTCTCCAGCCTCCGTTTCTAAAGCAGAGGAGACATCATCTAAATCTTGACTGAGCCACATATTGTACTTAGGAGTTAAAGTAAAATGAATAAGTAACAAACAAAGCTAAATTTTAGTTTTAAAGTCTTGAGTTCTTTGGTGGACCGAGTGAGGGCTGCAAAGAGACACTGAGGTAGACAGGCATAAGTCAGAAAAAAAAAAAAAAAAGAAGGATAGAAAATAATTACCCAATGTCTTTCTTCTCCTCTTAGCCTCTCTGCCAGCTCCAACCATGTCCAACTCTGAGATGTCCAACAACTGAAAAGCATATAACAAGCTATTTTGTAAAAACGTGATACAAACCCCTCACAGTAAAACACTTGTTCATCTCCTGGCAACCACTTTGGAAAATCCATGTTTAGATAAGTCGTTGCACAGTGACAAGACAGAGAGGCAATTATTAAACACAGAGGGAAAAACAAAGATGAAAAGAAAACCCCAAGGGAATTGTGAGAACTCAAAAACAAAAAGAAAAGCAGAAACTAGATGAAAAAAAAACAAAACAAGACGCATCTGTAGAACAACAAAATGCATGAGTGTAAGGGAAATTAAAGTAATTGAAATAACCATGTGGAAAATGAAATCAGACAAATCAAATGAAAAAGTACAATCAATCAGTTGTGTGTTTGCTGACAGCAGTTTACCTTGACCCCCCTCTCCTTGCGCAGGGGCGTCCGTGCAGGAGCAATGGGTGTGCGGTTACTGGGAGGGCTGAATATACTGGGGGTGGTGGGGCTGCGGAACGGGGCCTTGGGAATCCCCTTGAGAGGTGCTACGATGGAAACATTAATACATGTCTCAGCAACAGAGACGGTTATAGTTTAACAGTTTAACAGATCATTGATAGCTTAAAAATCAAGAACACATTATAGTACTGTTTAAACAACTGAAGGTAACTTAAGACCTTGGTTGGCAAAATGATAACACTTTTACAGACTGTTTCAACAGTTTAGATGCTGAATGATGAACTTGAGGTACTGATTTTTCATCCAAAATAGGCATACACAGAATCTCGTGCGTGTGTGTGTGTGTGCGTGTTAAACTCACTAGTGGTGTCAATTTTTTTGACCAAGCCTCTCCCTTTGGCGTGAAAAGGCACTCCGGCTGTCTTTTTCAGCTGTTGGGCTGTCTCTGTGGCTAGAATAGAATCAGCAAAATGGGGAAATCAAGCATAACAGTTGCACAGTCTCTTACATTTTAAGTTAGACATTACAAGCCATACGGTGAACCACCTGCTTCTCTGGCAAAATAACAAAAATGAACAAACATACAAATAAATAAATACAGCCCATTTTATGCAACAAAGTCACGTTGAGCAATCAACCACGACAGAGTGAGAAGTTAGTCCCTGTCAGTCCTGTTGCGTTTGTGTCTGTACTAGATGAAGGGCAAAACAACTTACATTTCTGTAGCAGCTCTGCCCTGAGGGTGGCGCTCTTAGGCTTCCTCTTGAGCTGGAAGTGTTTGACGGGGGGTGTGAGGGGTCCCACCAGGGTGGTCAGGGCACTCTTGTTCAGGTACTGACACTCCAGCGGCAGCATGGCAGACGCCTCACACTCGCTCACTGGGGAGGAGGGGAGGGGAGGGGAAGAGATGGAGGCAGGGTGGGAAATTACCACAAGACAAATCCTGGTAAATCTTCGACATGGATATTCAGTAGGACAAATATACACTGAGTTTCTAAACAATCTCTTACCGACTATTAAACAATTAATGGTACTATTAACCAACTATCGGTTGTATTACATATTACACTGTACCAACATATGCTTCTAGTTTACTTCCCTGTATCTAAATGGACGATGGAGTGTGATGCAAACAACATTTAGGAGGACTCTGGCAATAAAACAGAATCTAATCTACTAAAACTCATCCATCCTGCCTCATACAAGATTCACATGAACAATTCCTCTGGGAGAGAAAACAGAGGCCACACACAAAACAGGTGTTCCTGTGATTTGCGTGAAACCACCAAGTGTGACACTCAGAAATCACCGACAGCGTGCAGTTATGAACTAGATTACTTCACGCATGGGACACCTTAGGTTTCTTCATCGCTTGCAGTTCAGTTTGAGGGGATTACCGAAACCGAAACGTCATCCATGCAAAACACAAAGCTAATTATTTCAAGTAATACACATGATTAGCAATGGCTCTTAAACAGAGCAAATCACAAGTGTGCATAGAAGATAGTCAGCATAAAAGTATCCAATATGAAATCAAATGATAAAAAAAAGCTAGCTGATAAGGTAATTTCAGCCTTCATCAACAGCCTCACTGATTGAGTTTTATTGGCCTTCAGTCAGCTTGACTTCCTGTTCTCTGTGAGCTCCCCAAGCATGTCACATATACTGGGGTAATAACCAAGACAGGAAATACTCACACTCCACCAGCGAAATGATGCAAAGTTTGTCTACTCTATGAGCCACTCAACAGGTAACTAACCATCATTTGGAGGTCCTTTTCTATTCTAAAAGTAGTTGAAGTCCCACAATCTGCCAGCCTCTGTAACCCGTAGATGAAAAACGTTTGTTTCCTGTCCTGGTAATAACGACCAACATGTTTTACCATTTATAGATTTTTTTTTTTTTTACTGTATTCACATTGTCTAGATACAATCAACATATGCATAGATTAGATACAATTGAAACCCTTCAAATACCCCACACAGTCTACACACTCCCACCATGCACACTGTAGCCAAAACTTTAAGACTGTATCCATGAAAACAATACTCAACTCCCGGTACTACATCTGTTTAAAGTCCCATACAACTACGGTGAACAAGCTGACCTCGTGAGAGGTTGAAAGCTCAATGCGGTTTCCTGGTCTTCCTAGTTTCCCCACCAGGACAAGCACATTTTTGGGTGCTATAAGACAAAATGAACCGCTCTTTCCCAGGGTGCAAAGTTCACTGCACACATAAATTACATACCAGATAGCCTGACACCACTGCCTGATACACTGCTTATTTCTCCTGTATTTTTTCTGTGGAGGTGGGGGATGTGGGTAATTTTGGTTTTGAGATCCAGGTTCACTTCTGGGCCAATTTGAGGATAAATTGCAGCAGGTGTTTCAGTTTAAGAATAGCTCTTATTTGGATATTTCAATCATAATACGTGGACAACTGTGCTATAATTGCAATTGAAACTGTGTTTCATGGGGAGGTTGGCCGTTCAGTAGGGCCAGATGGTGAATTTATATAATTTAAAAGAAACTGTAATACATTCCCCACCTTTCTCCCGGAGCTCCCCTAGGATGTCCTGTACATTAGGATTCTGCTCCTCCAAGTCCAGATTGAGGGAGCCTGTCTCTGGGAAGGATTTAAGGATGTCAGCGACCATCAGCACCCAGGGCTCTGAATCCACTGTAGCCAACTGGATGATCTCCGAGAGGGCCTCCTTCATCTGGCAATAAGGAAGTAAAAGTTAGTCTACAGTTTGTACTTGCAAATGATGGCAGCATGACACTGCCTGAAAAGTTAGTATTCTTTTCAAATTGCATCCTCAAAATACCAGATCCTACCCGCTACTGAATATAAGTGAGTTCATGAACATCACCACAACTAAGTTACCATGACATTAAATACATGGGGGGGTAATCTGCCACTTGGGGGTCAGAGACATTGCTGTGGGCATCAATGCAATTATGAGGCTGTCACGCTTTAGCTAACGAGATGCCAAGGTAGTGCAGTGGGCTAGTAACGCCCTCCAGGCTCTTACAAGCTAAGTTAACTTTACTGTACCAGTACCGCAATAATGTCTGTGGTAAAAACGCTAAGCTAACGTTACCCGTTGTAGCTAGCATACTGCGGGCAAACTAATTATATGTCAACGTGTGTCGTATGACAAACTAACGTCAACTTGTATAAAGTGGTCATCACAAATGCGTCCGGGTCGGCGGTAAAAATGTTTCAGATCAATCGTAGAATATAAGCCTGCTCACTAACATTAGCTAACGATGTTAGCCGCCGCTAATACCTTAAAATAGCTAACTAGATTGCTGTTTTATTGATGTGTGGGCTGTGCGAGTGTTGGTGAGCCGTTTAAATGGCAGCCTAGTACGTTAAACATTAGCAGGTACGGCAATGTGTGATTTTAGAGACACAAAGCTGGGACAGAGGTCTTATCAGCTAGGTAGCTAGCGCTACCTGCCAGGCTAAGCTAGTTGGGTTAGCACGATGCCGTTACGTTAGCTAGTACTCCCGCTCCAGCACCAGTCATCCAGCAACCCACCTCATCAACAGTCCGCCTAGGAAGATGCAACATCCCGAGCAGGAGTTTTAGCTTCACCGGAGGCGACAAACTCGAAAAACATAACCGTATGTTGTCGATGACTGAAACGGTGAGGAGAGAAGCAATACTAGAAGGTGCCCAAAGTTCGTCTGTAGATCCTAGTTTATTATGAAGCCACAGGCCGGTGTCGCTATCCTTCATCGACGCCATCTTGGAAAAAGGAGTGTTTTGAGTTCGGGCATTTTAACAGGCTACCTAAGAAAACAACAGTCAGGACCCCACCCACCACTGACACCATAGGAGGGTCAGTCTGTGGCGGTGAGGGCAGGAGGACGTCTGGTCTGCTAGGGCCACTTGTCCGTAGCGTAAGGGGTGTGATAGCTACACAATTACGTTTTAGTTGCAATGCATTCCACTTGCACGGACGTGTTCCACTGTATTACTTGTTGTGGACTGACCTGCCACAAGTTCAGTTGCGTGGGATCCTAAAAAAGCAGATTCTTCAGTATTTAAAATACTCGTTTAAAATAAATAATAAGTAAGTTAAGTAAATAATAAGACTTTTTCAAACATTCCATGTAGTGAAGGCTGTGTGGTTTGGCGATGGGCAATCCAGTCTCTCCAAAAGAGACCCGTCAAAGTAGTAGAAGTAAGAGGTAGTGAGAATAAGACCGGAAGTAAGGCGGTTTTGCAAAATGATAAATTGACTTTTATGAGCGAGTAGACACCCTTCCAAGTTATGTGGTAAAGGTTTAATCTTTGAGAATTTCTGAACGTTGACAGTTAAATAAGCAAGAACAGGGACTCTCCAATCCCGGCTTATTCTGACGAATTTGAACCAGGGAACTGGGGCTCCCGTGCTGTGGCTTTTAGGAGCAGTGGGGACACTGAAACAAATCAAACTGATCTTAAGTTAATAGACCCACTTTTGACTGTCTGGTATTAATTCGTTTTTTCAGATTTTCTTTGTAATTTTTTGGCAGCCCTGTAGGCCATATATAGGTCTTATATAGTCCTATAAGCCTATTCATATATGTTGTGAATATAACATATTGCAAAAAATACCAATTATATTTTCATTTACTACATATTCCTGAAACGCATTCTTTACCTACACTTTTGTGCTTTGTATTGTACTCAGAAAAATCCAAACGTATGTTCGTCACTGGGTTTATTTTGAATGACGTGACCGGAAGTGTTATTTTTGTTGCTCTAGTTGTCTTTTCACTGGTCCTCAGAGCAAATTGTACATTAGCCTAATACGCATGCGCTCTGCCTTAATCTACATAATCCAATTCTTGGTGGGCATTTTACACTGGACAGTTTTTTTTGTAAAATATCGATTGTGAGTACCATTCTAACCGTTCTTTATCCCCGTAGATTATATTTTTCAAGGGCGTATGTAAACAAATGGTTGCTGCGGAGAATTGGTCCAATTTCAGACAAAGCCAATCAGGTTTTGTGATTTCATTGGGTGACGGTCGCATATGATCCGTTTTTTATTGTATCTATAGCCATACTAATGTGAGTTCATATTCCAGGTAACGTTTGCATCGCCATGGCATCCAGTGGATATTTGCAGGCAGTGGCGCTTCTTCTGGCGATCCAGCTTCTCTGTGTCGGTGCCGCTGATGCTGAGCAGGAGACCGGGACGGTAATCCCTGCCGAAAGTAGGTGGATTTGAACACGTAGATTTGGATGTTGTTTTTTTTCCCCCATCCCGTACGTCTTTTTACGGTTACAATGAAACCGGGTCTGTTTTTATAGGTGTTTGATTATGTTGTAGTGATTCTTCTACATCATGGTAGCTGATCACTTTGTTGAGGTTTCTCTCTGGAAATCATTGTAGGTCATTCCAATTGATGAATCAAAACATGACACTAGGCCTGCTCTCGAGACCTTTGCCGTGATCTGGACTTGGATTTGACCTATGGGTTTCTGAAGGCCTAAACTACACGATGTTTGGGATTGAAGGTTACAATAGCCGATATTTTATGCCAATATTTAATATTAAATTTGACCATTTTCATGAAACTCCTAAAACTCCTTTGAAAGTCAGACTAGGGTCAGCAGCTCTGTAGGGCAGGGTGACCCACCCCATTTAGTCAATTAATAAATAATATAATAACACATAATAAGTTACAAATTAATTTCCAATAAACATTATTGAACAGTTAAATTAATAAATAAAATGTGTAAAGAAAATAAAATCCATTGCAGGTTTTACAGACTATCTTTTTGTATCTGTGGTCAGGGAGTAGTGGACGACGCAGACTGGCTGATATGTGATATTTAATAAATCGGCAAACTGATATATCGGTCTAACCCTAATCTCTGAGCTTTTCTGAGCTCTGCATCTGCCTCCTATTTTCAGGTCGCCCGTGTGTAGATTGTCATGCATTTGAGTTTATGCAGAGGGCACTGCAAGATCTAAAGAAGACCGCTTTCAACCTCGATGCCAGGGTGAGTGAAATTGGATTTGCCCTCTATCTTTTATAACTTTTATCTCCGTATTGTTTGAGTACTTTAACAGCATCAAGATCAGTGTTCTTGTAATATGAAATCATTGTCATTATTTCACTTTATTACATTTAGACATGTGAGGTCCTGTCGTCCCTGTGTCATGTATGTCAGTATCTACTATAAGTCCCACTGTTTCCTGTATATATATTACACAGGAATTATTGTGATTCTGATGGTACATGATCTTTTCATCATCTATAGGCGACATTTTTGCTCAAGAGATGATGTGTGGTATTAAGGTTAGTTGTTGCCTGTCTTCTCATCCTATACCTCGGTGTTTTCTCTAGACGGAGACGCTGGTGCTGAGGGCAGAGAGGAGGGCCCTGTGTGACTGTGTGCCCACCAACTCACTGCGCTGAAGTTTTTGTGTTGTGCGTACATTATTTTGTGTGCGCCGTATTTCACAGCCACTGGTACATCCGCGGACACTTCCACTGACCATCACACCCAGACACACAGAGAGCAACCCTTGTCCAAACCTTTCTCCATGCACAGTGTGATATTTCTTTAGATTTATTAATGCAACAGGGACTTTCTTTCTTTCCTCTCGTATCACCACTGCTGCGAGCTTTGATTTGAAATGGCATTATAAGGCTTGTATTGTTTTGCCTTATTCAGGATAAATTTTACACCACCGTTGGATTTTTGTTCTATTACGTTGCGCAACACATGCCTGTGAAATTAGTTTGCTTGTTTTCTGTCATGGGGTTAGGGTGTCCATTCTGTTCTTTGTACTCTGTTGTGTTGACGTGTCACTCTTGACTGTGTAATGTAGATAGAATGCGTTGGTAAATTTATTTCTTGAATGTGTTGAAAGAGATTAATGTTTACGACAATTATACACGTCAAACTGTAGCATCACGCATCAAATACCCTGTAATTTATTAAACTGCTCAAACAATTTTTTGGGAACAGTTTTGACTTACTGTTAGTAATCTGCAAAACCGCTGTAATTATACATGTTGCAACATTGCATTGTTTTGTAAAAGCATCATACATTGATTGATCCGCATTTTCAGCCAGCAGAGAGAAGGGGCGTCTTTTTGGAGAAGAAGTGTACTTGTTGGTCTGGATTTAGCACAGCACTGTAGCATGAATTTAGAGCACCTTTTGTTAACCTATTGTTAATATAGACTATATGTATACATATGTACACTGCTATATGCAACATGTAGTTGTGTAAAGTCTTTTCCTTCTGACAGCTGTATGAAAACTAGAGATAAACTATAGCGCATCAGATGAACCACGATAAGCTAGTAGGTGACGGGAGGATGGATAGAGGAATACACGATGCAGCAGGGGACGTAGAGGGAGATTTGTTAGTTGCTTTATTGTTGCTTGTTAATGAACTGTGTCCTTTTTACATTTTGTCACAAGAACTGCCTTTATTATCTTCATGTTGTATCTACCATTAAAAACACGGAACAATGTTCACTGTTTTACTCTCATGTTTGACTGTTTAATCCCATAGCTCAGTTGTAGGAGTGGAGCCAAAAAAAGCTCCATTCACTTATTCTCTCTCATTTTCTTCATTGATATCAGTGAGGGAGACAACATTGGGCTTGTGTTCCTGTGTGTGTTTCTGATGCTGTGTAACTAAACCAACCACCACCATCAATTTAACTCCATGTCTTTATAAACCTGCAAGTTAAAATAAATTGTATTTAGCACTGCTTGCTTCACTGGTTGTCTATGAGTCATGACTTTAATTATATCAGCACTTCACTCTGTGGTCATGTATCTAAGGAGCTGGTCTGCAGAGGCTAAATCCTATCAAAGAAGTGTGTGTGTGTAGTTGTGTGTGTCAGGTCCTACTGTTCTGAGCTGACCTCATCCTCCTCCCACACACACCTCTTTATTTATTTACAAAGCGGATTGCAGCACGCAATGAACAAACACTGCACTCCTTATCTACACCACTAGGCGGCGCCCTCAGCCAAGGCAGGGCGCTGGCCGTGTCGCAACAATGCAGCACTCTGCATCCTCTCTTTCCCTTAATGGCTGTAAAAGCGGGGCCTCTGCGGAGCCAGCAGATCGGGTGAAATAAATAGATACAACCACAGTAAACGTAAAACCACTGGCTCTACACCGGCCACACTGGCTGCTGGCTACCCACCCACCTGCAGTGACCTGGCAGGAAATACAACCCCCAAAGCTATACGAACATCCACTGCCAGCACTATCCAGCCTCCAGGCACAAGCAAATCCCCCTATACTGCAACAGAGCACACAAACAGCCTCACACAGGCAGTTCCAAGTAGACCAAGCCTGTTGAGGCAGTTTTAACCTGTTTTATGTCACCGAAATTACAATTATTTCACTTGTTTTTTTCACTGGAAAAAGAGGCTGAGAGGATAACAGAGGGTTGAGGCTTATTTGATGGGATGCAGGGATGCACAAATATACCAAGAGTTAGCTGGATTACTTTTAAAGATTCTTGCTGCTGTTGTCAAG
>OOFE01029851.1:2982-26689 GCA_900323365.1 Monocentris japonica | reverse complement strand
CTGTGTACTGGTAAATGTTCATGTTCCAAACATTTTGACTGTAGCAGATGCTGATCAAGGCCTTTCCCAGTGGAATTTACCACCTCGCTATTAAGGTATAAGAAGAGGTCTGGTCCAAAATGCAGTATATCTGTTTTGGCCTGAAGTTCATCCAATACAGAAAACCTAATCTGTAAAAGTGTAAGTATTTTGCCAACTAAGGACTTAGGATCCCTATTAAGCTTTAAAAAGTACCATAACCTGATTTAATTTTGTACTATCAATCCATTTTGTAAGATTAGCCATCACTTTTTTCTCAGATGATGGAGACTTCAGAGACTTTATCCATTTGTGGAGCAAAGGAACTCTCTGCAGTTTCCCCTCACACACACACACCAAATACACCCCTGCACACAAACCCCTTAATCACACTTTAGGAAAACATGAAAGGAGCCAAGGACAAACTGTACTGTCTGAGTGGAGCTCAGAAAAACGAGTGCCTGTCAGAAGAAATGAAAAGTGTGCCTGAAGCCAAGATCAGTGTCAAAATGTTGGTCTTCATAAAACCAGAATTAGATGCCAAAAACAAGAATAGCAGCTGGTGTGAAATGATACTGTGAAAAATTTATAGCTGTTAAACAGCTGGTAAAGGCTCTTCCATTCTCTCACATCTATCTCGGGAGCAATGCAGTGGAGGGTAAACCAAGCGACTGACGAAGAAAAAAAAAAAAAATTACTCAGCAATCAGGAGTCTCCACTGGATTGATGCCTGCTCAGCAGGAGGTTAGGTGATATAACAGCAATATGACCTCTGCCCTCAGCCTCTCAATTCACACCTTCCTTCCCCATTGAAATCTTTTTTTTATATCAATTCATAGAATGCATGATATCAAGTAGCGACAGATTGATGCAAGTCACATGAGTCCTCTGATCCTTGGACTCCTTATTATTGGTTGCTCATAATGCTGATGATCTAGGAAGTGAAGCTTATTCTACTGCTGCAGATTGTAGATCTCTCTGGATAAAAGCATCAGCTAAATGAAATGAATTTCATTTAACTTTGAATGTGCCTGGCCAGTACTGCTGAACAATTCACCCAAGAGAGTGAGAGGCAAGAAGAAGAATCCCATGAAGTTCTAAACGATGAGGCGAGTGAAGATCGGCAGGGTAAAGATGCACTCCAGTTGGTTGCCAAGGCAACTTACCTAATTTTTCCAACTGACCGACGAGGCTCATTGGCCGACTGCTGGACGAGTAGGCTCTGTCAACCAGTGTTCAACTGCTACTGCCAATTTACTGATCACTACACGGCAGTGTTTCCCCTCGATATATTCTACCATGGTAACATTATGACCTACCATGCAAACAACATTTTCTAAATCATTTTATTTTTGCTGAAAATGATCTCTCTATTGTTTAGTCAAGGCTTTAGACTATGGCGCGGTGAACTATAGGCTATCGCTCCACTCTCAAAATTCACGTTGTCCACGGTTACTCTAGTTTTGTTCAGTGTACCGGTGCGGATCATTTCTGGTTCATCCACTGAGGTGTAAAAATACAAAGTACAATTCAAAAACTATGATATTCTCTACAAAATGAAGAGTGAAGAGTGTGCACCGGGCCTTACCACAGTGAGGCTCTCTGGTAACCCAAAATGTTTAAATGTTAATGCATCCACACTACCAGAATCTCATTTGAAAAAAGGCCAGTCTTTGCTCTTCAAGGAGTCGCCCATCCTTCATTCCTTCCTGTTTTAGCTGTCCTCCTTCAGCGTGGTCTACCTTTCTTAGTTTTCCTGTTGTTTCTTCTGATATCTCTCCCGCTCTCCTCCTCTGTCTCAGAGGATTGACAGTCTGCCAACTGTGTGGCTCAATTTAACAATTTAACAAATTCATTCAAATTTCTTGAGTAAATTTCTTGACCCCCTTCTGTACTTTCATGTTCATAAACTATATTACTTATTACTAAATAATGCCTTCTGGTTTGCTGACATTTCATATTTTTGAGAATGGAGAGAAATGTGTCTACAGGCTTTTGTGACTATTTAAGAGAACATTTGAGGCAGATAAAAGTATACACACAGTTGTACTAGTCATAGATAAAAATCACCTTTAATTTTGATGATTTAGACAGCGGCAGGTTGGCCAAGCGGTTAGAGTGACCAACCCATCCCCGGCACCACCAGCTATGAGCTGGTGATTGGAAAAATGGCTAGTATCACAGCTACGGTGCCCACCAACACTGCTGAAGTGCCCTTTAGCAAGGCACTGAACCCCAAAAACTGCTCCAGGTGCGCTGTTCAGCAGCTGCGTCTGCACTCTGACCTGTATTGTATGTGTGTGTATCTAGTCAGGGGTGTACAAAAAAATAATTTCTCCTCTGGGGCTCAATAAAGTATGCTTTCTTTCTAACTATTCCACTATGTTTGAATGAGGCTTGTAAAATTAAATTTTATTGTCACTACCATAATGCAACACGGCCACAGAGCTGGGGAGGAAGCGCACAGATACAATAATTATTAAAGGCTGAACACAACCATGATACTAACAGCTAAAACATCAGAGCTACTTTAAGCATTTAACAATTCTCCATTGGCTAAACATTAGTTTGTATCAAAGTTATATTTCTATCTCTTCCCTTCTTTCACTATATTAACTATTTCACCTTGCTAATATTCACAGGCTCCATTTTGGGTTTTTTGCCTTCTTCACTTCAAAGTCAATTAGCAGTAGCAGCACCAGTTTTGGAGTGGGCTTCAGGCTCCACATTCTCTGCATTGAACAGATCATAGGCAGCCTCAAGGCCTTCTGCAGCAACATTGTTTTCGTTTCCATAGTCTGCTTCAGTTTCCTCTTTCTCTGTATTGAACAGATCAGAGGCAACCTCAAGCCCTTCTGCAGCAACATTGTTTTCATTTCGATAGTGGGCTTCAGGCTCCACATCCTCTTCATTGAAATACAGAAAAAACCCACCATGTTACTTCACATTACATCACACATATATCCCATCATAGTTTGTCATCTACTTAATTTTGATACCTTAGTAAGCCTCTTCTATAGGCACTGCATTAATCACAGCCAGAAAACCAAAGAGCAGGAACATAATTTGGATCCTCATTTTCCATAGACAAACATTCTAAATGTTTGTCTAAGGAGATTTTATGGCTATGTGCTGGATTTTATGCACCTGTTAGCAATGGGTGTGGCTGAAACACCTGAACTCAATAATTAGTAAGGGTGTCCACTGACGTTTGGCCATATAGTGTATGACTGGGCACAGAACAATGGATTTGTTCAGGCAATCTGAAATAGTTTTAAAGATGAGAGACCAAAATTCTTCAAGTTTACCACATGACCAAAAGATATGGGCATGAGTAGCAGGAGTTGAATTGCAATAATTGCAAGCAGGGCTAGCATCTGGGAAGTATTTTGACATCTTTTGTTTTGTCCAGTGAGTGCGGTGTATTATTTTGCACTGCATTAGACCATGCCTGGCACAAATTGAAGAGGTATGAACTCTTTTTAAGATTGACTGCCATAGTTCCTCTGTTATATCCTCGCACAGATCCAATTCCCAGTCTGCCTTTATAGAGAAAAGGGGGGAGTATTGCTCCCGAGAGCAATTGCTGTACAGTGTTGATATTATACCTATTATACCTAAGTTAGTGGATGCTCTAATAAAGCATCACATGCATTACATGGAGGTAGAGAAGGGAATTTGGGCAGCGTTTTATGTGCAGTCTTGGACTTGTAAATAACGAAAGAAATTACTTTTAGATAGATTGAATTTAAAACAAAGTTGGTAAAGACACTATCTAAGTAGAGCTCATTAAACATTTTAATACCTATATTCTGCCAATCTATGAAAGTTTTATCAAGTAAGGAAGGTTTGAAAGCATGGTTTGAATGGATAGGGGATTTTAAGGAGAAGGACAACCATCCAAAATGGCGTCGTATCTGTGTCCAGATCCTCATGGTTGATTTCACAATTTTATTTTTAGAAAAAACCTGCTAAGGATGTAGAGATGGAGGAGTAAACTAAGGCTGGCAAAGATGAGGGTCGGCATGACAAGGATTCAAGAGTATACCATGATGGAACATCTGCACCAGGGTCTTCATACAGCCAATGCACAATCGGACGTATATTAGATTCCCAGTATTAAGCTAAAACGTTTGGCTCTGCCATACCTCTGAGGTATTTTGGATGTTATAGAATATTTCTTGTTATCCGGGGAGCTTTACAGTTCCAAATGAAAGTAGAGATAATGGTATCGAGTCTGAGAGGTAAAGACATCCAGCATTTGAGACTGAGCTCTGTCTGAGCAATTAAAGGGAGAAAGTTAGCTGAGAAAAGTTTAGAAAATGTATCTGTAACACAAATGCCCAGGTACACAACTTATATGTCACCTTAAATGGAAGAGAAGTGAATGGGAACTGATGAGCAGCCTCGTTAATAGGAAATAACTCACTTTTCTGTAGATTTAGTTTATAGCCCAAGAGGTCATGAAATTGGTCTAGGATATGAAAAACATTTGAGATTTGGCAGGGTCAGAAATGTATAAAAGCAGGTCGTCTGCATACAGTGAAACTTTTTGTTCCTGTCCTTCCCTAATGATACCTATTATTTGTGTATTATATTGTAGTGTGAGTGATAAAGGCTCAATGGCTATGGCAAAAAGTAAGGGTGAGAGAGGGCAACCCTTTCTTGTACCGTGGCCTACCTGGAAATATCTAGAGAAAGTGTTATTAGTACGAACTGAAGAGACTGGAGATGTGTACAATAGCCTAATCCAAGATACAAACTTCTCACCAAAACCAAAACTTTCAAGGGTGTAAAATAAGAAACTCCATTCTACCCTGTCAAAAACTAATAGCTCAGGAATAGCAGAATTTGACCTGATATAAATAATGTTAAATAGTCGCCTCACATTGAAGAATGAGAACCTGTTCTTAATAAAGGCTGTCTGGTCGGCGGATATAATGTCTGGTAAGACTCTTTCTAGGCGACGGGCGAGAATCTTCGCAAGAATTTTTTCATCCACATTTAACAGCGAAATTGGGCAGTAGGAACCACAGCAATGCGGATCCTTATTCTTTTTAAGGAGGAGCGAGATTTGGGCTTCGCGTAACGTTTTGGGAAGAATGCCTGAATCAAGCGACTCATTATACATATTCAGAAGGAGAGGTGAGAGCTTCCCGGAGAGTCTTTTAAAAAATTTGACGGGAAAACCATTGGGTCCAGACTTTTACCACTTTGCATGGCAGTGATTGCCTCGTTCACCTTTTCTAATGTAATTGGACTATTGAGGGCTTTAACTGTATCAGTGGCCACTTTTGGTATAGGAAGATTTTCAAAAAACTTGTGCAGGTCTACATTGCCCAGGCTTTTGTTCTGAGGTGTAAAGTGATAAATAAAAATTTTGAAAAGTGTTATTAATTTTGTGGGGGTCACGAGTGGACCAATTTGTGCTAATTTCTGAAATTAACCGTGAAGCAGACGAGTGCCTAAGTTTGTTTGCCAAAAGTCTACTTGGTTTTTCACTGTATTCATAGTAGGTATGTCTATACTTGATAAGCATGTCTTCTGCTTCAGTTGTAGAAAGGTTATTGAATTCTGTTTTAGGATCTTTATACAGATCGGGGTATGGAGAAGCTGTATATTCATTCTCTAGTTTTAGAATGCGGTTGGTGAGACTTGTAAGAGTGAAAGAGCGCTGTTGTTTTTCAAATGATATACAAAATATTAATTGCCCTCTCATATAGGCCTTAAATGTTTCCCACAATATGCTATGATTTGTGTCAGAAGTGGTGTTTGTTTCAATGAAAAAATCTATTTGTTTAGATATAAATTCAACATGGTTGATGTCGGATAATAAGTGTGTATTCAGTCTCCAAGGTGGGCGGGAGGTAGATGTGTTTGTAAACGGCTGTCTTGTTCGTCTATGGACCTCTGTAGGGTGGCTACTGAATCCAGAGCCTTGGTGAACATACTGACAGTTAGCTTGTCTTCGCCTTGTTCCGTCTCTTCAGCGGAAGGACTAGCATTAGCACGAGTAGGTTTAGTAGTTGACGATTTATTGGCTGGAGGCTTCATGGTTTGCTCTCAAAGATGGCCAGTCTGTGCTTTAGTAACATTAGTTAATGATCACAAAAATAGCGTTTGACGAGAATTGGAGTCTGAAATGGTCTGTTTTCATCAAAATTAAAAAGTCACCTCATGGAGCTTGCATAAAGGTCGCCTACATCGCCTACATTCTCAGCTACTACTATTACTACTACTACTACTAATAATAATAATATTTTGCATAATTTGTATAGCTCTTTTTTCATAAAGAGTTTACAAAGTGCTTTAACAATCAAACAAAACCAAGCATCATACTAAAACATTTAACAAGAAGGCACCACAAGATGAAAAAAAAACAAGTAGAGGTGAAAAACAATTAAATTCTAAAAACAATAGACATGACATGACAGCAAATCACAAAAAATGTGTTTTAAGAAGTGGTTTAAAAGATAATACTGATAATCAGGGGTGTAAAGTACTGTTTAAGTAACTGTACTTCATTATTATACTTAAGTACTATTTCGGGAGATTTGTACTTTACTCAAGTATTATTAAGTTTGTATACTTAATACTCTTATTTAATTACATTTTCAAAAAAAAAAGATATTACTCCTTACATGTCACAATTGGCTTTTGTAATGTCACAAATTGTGATGTTACAATTGGCTTTCGTGGCATCACGATTGGCTTTAGTGATGTCACAGTTGGGGTTTGTGATGTTTCAATTGGCTTTTGCAAACTGGACTTTAGAACTGGACACTATAATGTGAATGCTGCCCATGTTAGTTTACCTGAACATGTTTTTTCAAATTCGATGGAGAAGTGCATTAAAGTAATTTTAATGCAAAAAAGTGTCCTCTGTTCTTTAATTCCAGAATTGTCTATCCATAATAATAATAAAAAAGTTTACTTTGTACTTTTTAATACTTGAGTACATTTAAAAGTAGGAACTTTTTGACTTTTACTCAAGTGTATTTTTAGCTAGATACTTTGACTTGTAATTGAGTATGATTTTGAACCAGTACCAGAAATTAGTCATTAAATGAATAATTTTTGGGTACTTTCTTTCTTTCTTTTTACACCCCTGCTGATAAGAGACTACCTCATGGGCAATACCACTGTGTTTTACATCCATGTGTCACTCTCCCCTTACACTACTGAGAAAATTTGCTGTTTTTTTTGCCCTTGAATTATAGAGCCCTCAAAAACTGACTATCTGACAAAATACTCAACATCTGAATCAAGATCTGCTATATAGATGGCTGTAATGACACAATGTTCATATACCACACTTGTCCACCCTCTTTTCTTTTTTGGTATGTGTTTAATTTCTTTGTATTCTACAGTTGTAACTACAATCTCTCGGGCGGTCTAAATATTTCAGTCTAAATCCAATGAATAGAATAGTTAAAGAAGTGAATCATAGTATGGTCAAGGTAAAGCATGGCAAGTGGTAGCAAGTGAATTGACTATTGGAGAGTTGGAATAATGCAGGTCATGAATTTTTAAATAAGTTTTAAATTTCAAATCATTGTTCTGAAAAGTTACTCTGCTTTGTGTAACAAGTCAACTGACTTTTGGGCAGTCCACAAGCTCTCCCTGTTCAGGAAGCCCTCGAGGCAGATTAAATAAAGTTTTAAAACTAACATTTAGATAACACTTGTTCCTCAGCGGACATTTGTTTTACACCAGTGTGAGCTCTGAGCCTCAGACTAGCTGATGTGTTACTCCAGCAGATGGTTGGTTACAACGAGGGATGAAGTGATGAAATAATATAGACATAAAAGAGCAGCCCTCAATATCTCACCTTGCAAGAGAGTGTGTGGTATGGGGGGCCCAGGGAGTAGAGAACTATTGTCCAGGGAATTATTGATCAGATGATTGAGTAAAACTATGACCTCACCAGCCTAAACGCATCTTGCCCACTCTTTAATTTGGGAAATGTAGTTTAAATAGACCCACTTTAAATCTTAATATGTGGTAATTGTGTATGTTTATGATATAAAGGTATACATTATTTTAGGTAGGGTAGTTTCACTCATAAGTTAAGCCATATAGTAGCTACTTTATTTTCTAGAAACTATTGCATTTTCACTTCCCCTATTCTTTCATTATCTGTATCAGGGATATTTCAAATTATTTTGTTTCTCTTATCATGATGAATTTTGTTGTTTTTGCACCATTCTCCTTCACCTCCTAATTTTAATGACTTGCGTATCGTAGTTCGCCAATTTTTCGCTGATAAATTGTCTTTTTGTTGTTTGCCTTTTCTACTTTTGGGGTGAGATGTGTCATAAGCCCTGCGTGCCTCACCCATATGGTTTGTATTTTTTAGTTTAGTTTGTTGCGAGCAGTGTGCAGCATTTATTTACAGCATAACACTACATTAGTGGTAGTTTGTAAATGGAAACACACTTCACTTGACTGAACCCAGTAATGGAACTGGTTCCAACTCTGACTTAACACACTGGTGACCACAAGAGGGAGACAGGCCCCTGATAGTGGCAAGCATGAAAAGGCATAAACGTGCACATACAAGTTGAGTTAGACATGTTCATATAGCCACTACATTATCTGGAGCTGTGCTCAGGGTATCTGCAGGTTCTTAAAACGTCCGAAAAAGTCTTCAATTATCTGAACTTAAGGCCTTAAAAAGTATTAAAATGTCTTAAATACAGTTATTACGGGTCTTATTGTTTTTACCATGCAATGACAAGATTCTTTGCACTGCATTCCCTGAATTAATACAGAGCAGGATTCGGAGCACAATTTGCAAAACATGTTGTTTATTCGTCATATTTGCTTTACTAAACACAATTAGACTTAATATCCCTTAACAATTAATTTCCTGTGGTCCTTTTTCTGCCCATCTATAGTTTGAGAACTGGTTTTGCCAGCTTTGTTTCTTTATTTTGTTCTTTTTATTGGTCTTAAATTCAATTGCAGGTTGCAATAAAAAGGCTAAAATGTGGCTTTCTGAAACCTGTGGATACCCTGTGTGCTGCAAGGAAGAGTGTATGAAGAACTGATCTGGGTAGCACAGAAATTATAGAAGCTATGTTGTCTAAATTTCCTATAGAGCAAGACACTGAACCTCTACCAGCTCAATAGGTAGGCTAGTCTGATTATCCAGTCTGTCTGAATGAGAGTGTCAGTAGGCGGTGCCAGGGTGGCCTGGTGGTGACAGAGACTATTTCACGACTAAAAGACCACAGGTTTGATCCCCGCCACAACCAAAGTGTCTTTGAGCAAGACACTGATCCCCTATCAGCTTACTATATCAGTCTCTCTGGGTGCTGTGAGCTGGAAGGCGACAATACATACGCAGACAGGACAGTAAATAGCTGGCCTACATGTGTCTATGTGTGTTAGTGTCATAATTATGATGATGGTGTTGCTTATTTCGTAGGAAATGGTCAGAGTTCACAGCAGGAGCAACAAGAGAAGAACCAGCAATGACCTGGAGTGACTTTTGGGGCGTCTTCTTCAGCTACTGAGGAATACAAGGTGTCAGAGGTCACATTCAAGAATACGGGAACAATATATGGGGCTCCACATGCGGACCAGTCAGCTGGTCTGTTAGCGTGGCGAGGCATTAAGAGACAGGAACAAAACAGTTTCAGTATTTGGGGGCACCTTAGACCTTGTTTTAGGTCTACATTTTAGTTATCATTCTCTCAAACTGGATATGTTGGTGTATTTTGTTTTGGTTTCCTCTTATTTATATTGAAGTGGATAGTTCAGTAAGCGTTGGAACTGTTGTTTTCTACAGTGTCATGGTCCAACATTGTTTTACTTGAGATACAAAAGGATAATCATTAATCCAATGGGTTAATCATCCCTTTGGAAATCAATTCACAGTCCCTTGTAAACACTGTTTCTTCTGAGTTCTAAAGTCGTAAATACAACTGGTCACACATTCAAGTGGTCAGGAACAATAACATAGGTCAGAAATTATAGGAAAATCAGCCTGTAACAAAAGTAGTTTTTTGGTGACTGTTATTTTAGAAAATGGGCTGGACTCAGTTAAAGGATAGTTATAGTCATAGTTTATAGTTTTTACCAGTGTTTATAGGTTATTGTCATTTTATTAACTGATTTATTGTGTTTATGTTGATCAGTCATCACTACCTCTCCACCCTCAAACTCAACAGTAACTCAACAGGTGCAACTCAGTAGTAGGAAGGTGTTCGTTCTAGAGACAGCATCTACTGGAATCGTTGCTAGGCAACCGTTTAAAATAAAGACCCAAGCAACATTGAATGAGCACTGACAAGTGAATGGATGTTGGAAAGACATTCTTTTCTAATGTCAAATGTAAACGATGACATTGACAATTATTGTAAAGTGTGTAACTTGAGAGAAAAAGAGGGTTGCGAGACTGGGCCTTGTGGCCTTGAAGCCATGACCAGCTTGGAGGTGGGCACAAGGAAACTTAGCGGTGAGCAGCCCACAATATCTCACCTTGTAAGAGTGTGTGGTGTGGGAGGCCCATGAGGTAGAAAACTATCAGGGAATTATTGATCAGCTGATTGAGTAAAACCATTTAAAAGGCAGCAACTGTAACTGTTAACGGGCAACTGTAACCTCGCCAGCCTAAACTCATCTTACCCACATCTTATTTGGAAAATGTGTAGAAATAAATAGACCCCATTTAAATCTTGATGGTGATTGTGTTAACCACAAATAAACCATATAGTATATGCTTTATTTTCTTGAAGACCCTGATTTTTCTAGAAAGACTATGTGTTCACATACACGCACACACACACTACTACACTTTCATTATCAGTGTCTATATCAAGGTTATTTTATTTCCCTTGTGATTTGTGAATGTTTTTATACCACACTCTTTCTCCTTGAGTTCTAATGTCTTATGTATCTTAGTTTGGCATTTTGTGGCAAATAAATTGTCTTATTTATTGTTTGTGCTTTTTACCTTTGCAGTAAGATGTGTCATAAGCCCCTTGGGAAATAGCAAAAGTAATAGTAACAAAAGGTGATTTTGGGTGGCTGTTGTGCTATTTTAGAAGTCAAGCGGCACAGAGCTACTTTGTAGTGCAAATGGCAGAATGAGGAGGATAAAATGTGCATTAGACATATAATTGCCTTACGGTAGTTTTAATTAATGTATCGGAGAAAATGTTGTCTAGCCTACATCACGTTGACCATCAATTGTTTGTGGTATTTCCGGTATTTCCGACAGCACTTGAAGGCAGCATTACAAACTACTCGGAGTCTGCCATAGGGAGACACTGCGCATGCGCCGAACATCTTCAGTCTGCCTGGCAGGGTAAGACCCGCCGAGTAGGTGCTGATGCTGTGAAAAGACAATCTTTCGACCGCATTTCTGGAAAGCAAAAGTCCGGGCTGAGCCGCCTGTAGACCAGTTTAGCCAGTCTGTCACAGGCTGTCTCCTCCAGAGCTATCCGGGGGTGGAGAGAGGGGGTGGGAATACCTTGAGGAGGGGGCGGGCAGCCTTATCGATAGGAGGTTGCCTGTGATGATCCAGTTCAAACTAGTTCTGCTTGGCTTTCCAAGGTTCTCCACTAACGCAGTTTTCACATCACCCTCTCAGGCTTGGAGCCAAAACACATTTTCATAGGTTTTATAGCCTATGCTTAAATGAAAATCTCAATCTTCGTTTTCTTAATAATATCCCCAACGAAAAATCAGTCAATGAAAATTTTATAGTGTAGATTTATAGTGTTACTCGATGGTGAGTTTATTGAGACCTTATGGTACTTTATGGCATTTCTTTTTAATCTCCTATAGGATTTCACCAGGGACATGAGTTTTGTTGTGATATTTGTATTGCATCTTTCCAATGTTAATTACAGGATGACTAGTGTTTTCGGAAGGGATGATAAAACGTATTTTCATGAATCAAAATCCAACAACAAAAAGATTGGTTGAGGATAACAGTCACGGTTTATTACAGGGAGTGTCGTCGCACAACAAAAGACCGGGGGCGCATCATCATCGTAGCCGTGCGTGAAGCCTTTATTGTCCTCGCTGTTGCTTAGGGTGTAAACTACGGTGCAAAAACTAAAATAAGAGAAGCATTCAGATGCGCAGTAAGGTGGAAGTATTCCCATATGAAGAATGCCAGATGACGAGAGACGGATGACAAAGAGAAGGGAAGCCGCGGAGGAATCACTGCACTGCAGCAGAGCTGTCAGTCAACAGGCTGGGGAGACGACACACGGGCTAGTTTGCAGCCATCGCCCAGGCACACTAGGGTGACCACAGATTTCCTTTAAATTTAAGACTTTTAATATCAATTTATATCAAACTTAGCAGCATTTCACCCTCAAAATAAGCCAGGAGAGTAAGAAAAATGTAGCAGTATATCACAGTATACATCTGCGCAACCACGGAGATTTCTCAGCAGAAACGTAGTGCACCGAGGGGAAAAAAGCAACACCTTTGGGCGACTCAAAGGCAATATTTAAGGCCTTGAATTTAGATTATATCAACTTAAAACATTCGAAGAGTTTTTCGGACCTGCAATCAAATATTTCCCTAGCCTATACGGTTTACATCCGAAGACCCATCAGCAAGATTTCCTCCTATGTGACGCAGAGCCCTGGTTTTACCTTGCGCCTTTGTGGTGCGTATCACATCCTTTGCCATCTCAACAAAAAAGGGGGGATCCTCCTCATTGTGAGACATTATGAAGACAAACCTGCTCAGAAATCTCTACGCAATCTCACCATCACTCCCAGCCATACCCCCCCCGTCCTCAAAATACACATGTGTGGTACTTCGCCGGTCCACAAGACTGTTCAGATGCAGACTATGAGAGATTGTGTCTCTCCAGACCCCCTCTCCCCTCCCTCCTGCACCCATCTGCATCACATGGCGCACCGTTTCCACCAATCTGTGCAGCGGGATGACCACCCCAACCCCTGAACCTGAATCTACCCGCCCTACCCTGCTATAAATACTGCTTGAATTACACCTGCAAGTCTTGGTCGTCAGAAACGCTCAGGGTTGCAGCAGAACATCCCCCCCTTTCGTCTTATCCCCATCATCGTTTCTCTGTTTTTAAAAATAATAATACCCCAAGAAACGCACGCCTCATCCATTTTCTCTCTTCTTCTTTTCCAAAGTGCAGTTGTTTTTTTGCGGCCAGTTGCATGCATTTTTCGTCTCCCAAAATGGTTTGCGAGACTAAAATTGTTGCGGATGAACACGATGCTATACCTGGGACCAAAAAAGAGTCTATGATGTGGAGCTCCCCCCAGTCCAGTGCGGCTCTGAACCCCGTCGAGGACAAGGATGTGAGGAAAGATGCGGTCTTCATCCGCGAGTTCGAGCGCGGGGACCAAGTGGAGGTGCGGCGCATCTTTTACGAGGGTATCATGGAGAGGATACCCAACACGGCGTTCAGGGGGCTCAGGCAGCAGCCCAAGACCCAGTTTTTATATGCTCTCCTGACATGTAAGTACTGAGCATCACACAGACATGTATTTTAGCCTCTTCTTTGAGCTCATTTATCTTAGATATAATAGCTTATAGATCCACTTTCCCCCTAATAACTTATATGTTATCCCGAACTAAAATCCTAATATTCCTATAGGGACTTATAGTGTGTCTGCGGTACTCAATAGTGAGTTTATACTGTGTTAATATCGTGCTTTAAAGGTATTTTTTTTTTTATCTCGTATAGTATCACTATAATATTGCTGTAGGGAATTGTAGTTTTGCTGTGATTTTTTCATGGTATCCTTCTGAGATTTATTATACAATTCCCGTAGTTCATATCCCCTTATAATTCCTACCATCTTTTATCTGCATTACCAGGCAGCCGTAGGCGACATAGCGCTGTTTAGTTGAACTCTGTTGTAATAACGGACTGTGTCAACGTCGCCCTCTTTTCCTCGGCACACCGGCATGTTGCTCATCATGCAACAAAAGGCATGGCCCGGCGCATGGTGCATGTATATAGCCGGTGATGTGATGACATGCCGGTGCCGTGAATGAATGAATGAATGAATTTGAGGATTGGCCCACGGGGTGCGCGCACGTAGCCAAAAGCACTCCCTGTGGATCCCATCACACACATTATTTCCCACTGCGCGCACACGCACAGTGAGCCCCCCCCCCCAGCCTCTGCACAAGAAGCAGTAGCCTATGCGCCAGTCATGCTCTGATCTCCTCGGCTTTGTTAATGTTGCCGGCGCGGATTAATGCCTCGTGCATGAAGTCCACTTGTGCAGCCACGCATCGTGACCGTACCTTTACGCTCCACGCTGCTACACCCCTGGACGCCTGTGGGTTTCAGCAACACAGTGAATAAAAATAAATTCTTGGTGTCTTTAGTCCTTTATCAGTAACATGGTCAAAACTAACAGGGAGAATGAACGCATTGCAGTCTGAAATATTTCCATTTGGTTTGATTAGTCAATAATTCCACTTAATAATGTGATGTATGAACGTGACCCTCTACATTTCAGTTTTCACACCAGCTCGAGGTGCAATGGAGTAAACCCAACCACTAGGTTATTGCATGCCAGGCAGCAACATGCTATGCAGTATACAGCCTGCTTGTCTGTGTTTCCGTTTGCGCCCTCCAGTGTCACCACCGAGTAATTACTCCAATATAGACTGCTGGATTGAAAAATGTATTTCTAAAATTTGAGCCCCACTGAGTGCCATAATAACACATACTTTCTGCTGTCAAATATAGTAATCCTGCAACCACACTGATGCTCCTTGTTTCAAAGGAATACAATCTGATGTTATTCTGCTGCCTTGTGTACGATTAACTGTCACATTTTGATTCAACTATTGCACTTATTGATGTTTAAATATGAAATAATGCCACTGCTCTTTTTCTGCTGTGTCTGTGTGGGGTCGAATTCCACCAAAATCAAACATGTGATTCTCTTTTCTGACAGGTTTCGTTTATTTTTCTTCCATTTCTCCATAGTAATGTGCTTTGTCATGACCAAATCCGTCACGCTGACCTGCTGTGCACCCTTCATTCTCATGGGTGCACGCTACTTCTACAGCAGGAAAGTTATCCACAGTTATCTGGACTGTGCTCTGCACACGGACATGGCTGACATAGAGGCTTATTACATGAAACCCACAGGTAAGACAAGGGGCAAACCTTTTATCTGACAAAAAGAAACTAACCCTCTAGTGTGAATAATAAGAGAGATACGTGTTGTCCGGTTTGTCAGAAGGTGATGCTCCACCGCCAGAGCGTTGATTTCAAACAGAGATCGAGACAAAGTTGATGAGACACCCCAAACAATTGGACCAAAATGCAGGCAGACAGACAGCTATGCACCCACACACACCCCCCATGCTAGGAACTGTAGCATGAGCTGGATCCTCGAGTCTTTTTCAGGCGATGCAGAGGCAGGCAATGCATCAAATATGCAGGCCGTCTCTCTCTTTTCCTCTCTCTCACTCCCTTCCCCCTTCCTCCTTCTCTCCCTCTCCAATCACCCTTCCTGTCTCTCTCTCTCTCTCTCTCTCTCTTTCTCACACCCCCTCCCCCGGTTTCCCCCCTCCCACTCTCTCTCTCTCGCTGAGCTCCACTTGGTAACGGGGGTGCAACACAGGGCTATTGATTGCGCGGAGGAAACTGCTGATACACTTTCTGCAGTACACTCGGTGTCGGCAAGGCTCATTTCCTCCACTACGGCTTCTAATTGGAAAAATCAATCCGCCTACCGCTTGATCTCAAACTAGTTATTCTGCTCAGGAGCTGCGCTTTGGACGCGAGAGATGGCCTGAGCATGATAAAGTCACAGTCACTGTCTCCCTCTCTCTCTCTCTCTCTCTCACACACACACACACACACACACACAGAAGCACATGCAGCAGCACAGGCACATTCCCTTGCCCCGTAACATCTTGGATTCATTTGTCCCCTATTAACTCCAATATAAAGCAGGTGTTGGTTGAGCCTGTCAATTGATCTCTGCCTGCACACCCCCCCCACTCCTCTTTCTGACATTGTGCCCACTGGCTTGGTAATCCACTTCATACACAATTGCAATTTAGCATTCCCATTATTGCTGCAGGGCTGTGATGGTTTAGAGGGGGTCAGGCACCACTGCTCTGGGACAATGCTAATGATCACAGCCATGCAAACTGAATGGGCCCACTGGGACGCCCACCTGGGCTCCAACACACAGACCTGAGGGAGAGGCACTGCTGACGTCATTGCCATTCTTTGTGGCGTGTGTGTGTGTATGAAATGTGTGTGGGATGGCATGGGGGATGTTATGGGTGTGTGAATGTGTGTGTGTGCAGGAGGGAATGACACAGGGAATGTTATGTGTGGATGACATAGGGAATTTGTGTGGGGTTGTGTCTATGTTCACTGTGTGTGTGTATGAGGTGTGTGTGCGTATCAGATGTATGTGTGTGCGTGTGTGTTTGAGGGTATGGCGTGTGTATGAGGTGTGTGACCGTATATAAGATGTGTGTGTGAGAGAGTATGACATGGGGAATGTTACATTTGTGTACATGCTGTGTGTAAGTGTTAAATGTGTGTGTGTGTATGTGCGAGGGGATGATGCAGGGAATGTTATGTGTGTATATGTGTGTGCTTGAGATGTGTCTGCTGTGTGTGTTTGAGATGTGTGTGCTTGTAAAAAGTGTGTGTGTGAGAAGGCATGACATGGGTGAATGTGTTGTCTAGGGTCCATCTTTTGTAAGGTTTAAAACTTTCACTTTCACATCAGTGTTTCAGTGTTTAAATCAGAGAGAAGGAAGGGTAGAGAGAGAGGGTGTGAGGGGCAATATCATGTGTATAAAGTGCAATCGGTATAAAGCCCTTGTTAGTGTGTGAACTGGGAAGCCAGCTTGTTTGTGTTTGTGTGTGTGTGTGTGTGTGTGTGTGTGGGTGTGGTGTACACCTCCTTCCAGGCAGCGAGGCGGTCAGACCCAGCAGGTTTTGGCTCAATTCAGTCAACTCCCAAACTTGATTTTCTTCAAACTTGAAAAAGTGTGAATCTGTTGCCATAAAAACGCTCTCATATCCAAACTATAAAGCGAACGGCTAACGACTGAGAATAAAGGCTCCGTCACTGTTGTGTACGTTGAACTTGTTTGAGAATCGAGTGAATTGTGTGCGAAGCGAAATGGACACCGACTGTAGAGAGCCTGGTTATGAGAAGAGGAAGAAGAGTGACAGAGAGCCGACTGGAGCCACATATCCCTGTCCACATGCCTTGACTACACCAATCAATACCCTTATCTCTCCTGTGTGTGTGTGTGTGTTGTGATCACTCACTCCACTGTCACTAAAGGCCAGCTGTCGCCCCTGTCGTTTGCTCCATAAAAACTATGCACGTGTGTGTGTGTGTGTGTGTGTGTGTAGGTTCAGGGCTGTAAAGCAACTTCTAGGCACAATGGCCAGTAGTAGTAGAAGGCTGTACGAAGAATATAAATAGCTGCTGACCCCTCCTCAGCTTTCACTCTCCTTCCACGGAGGCAAACAACAAAGCAATAATTCTTGCCCCATCAATCTGTTGATCAATATATGTTCCCCAACGGTGTGTTAATGACTACAATGCATTTGGGGAGAGAAATGGGATTGGAAATGAAGACAGAAGCCTAAAAACCATGAGAGGCATTTTTCTCCCAGCAAATTATAGCAGAATGCCATTGGAAGGCTGATGTCTTTATCGATAAGCCTTTACCCACTGTAAGTCACTCTGGAGCGTCATCATGAAGGTGACACTGGACACCGGGCCAAGTGATGCCCACTCAGTGTTGTGACCAGTCTCCTTGCAGTGGCTCACCTAGACGTGAAACCAGTATATCATACCTGCCGGACAGTCTCTTTATAGCCCTGTGTGTGTGTGTGTGTGTGATATGTGTGAGCTTGCTCTGTTCCAGGGGACAGAGAACAGCCTCCTCCACTGGTACCTGATGTGCCTATTTTAGCTCTGAACGACAGAGAGAGAGAGAAAGGGAAAGATGTGTGAAGGGAGGGAAGGAGGTGAGTGCTAGATAGAAAATGGGGGCATTGCATATGGGGGAGGGGTGTGCTCCTCAACTCTAAGCTATATCTTTGTGTGTGTGTGTGTGTGTGAGGCAATAGTGGTTGCTGGGTAGCACACAGACAAAGGAGCCTCCCAGGGGACATCTCTGACTCGTCAGCTGAAGCACCTCAGCAAACACTAGATTAATTTAGCATCCTTTCCTGTCTCATCTCGCCCTCTCTTTTCCTCTACTTCCGCCTCTTTCTCTTTTTCCCCACACTATCTCAACATCCCCCGTCACTTTTTTTCTCTCACCCTCCCTCTTTCTCTCCCACCTCGATCACTCCTTGTTACTCTCTTTCCCTCTAGTTTTTTTATCCCTGTTGGGGAAGTCGCTATTTTCTCACTATCAGCACTCTCTGGTGACCAATCACGAGGCCCGATCCTTAAAGATGACCAATTGCGAGGGCTATTATTGACAAGCGAGCCATCATGGTTGCGTGCTCCATAGATAAAAGCTGCTTGCTGCGGTTTCAGCCACATCATCCTCCTCTTTCTCTCCCACCTTTATTGCTCTTCCGTTCTCCCTCGCTCTCTCTATTTCTCATCTATGCTGAGGGTGTGGAGGAGGCGCTGCTGTGGGCAACTGGGTTATCCATCATCCTGGCAATGAGGAAGTGATGTTTCCTCCCAGTCAAGCAAACAGCGTTCGTTCTCCTTCCAAAAAAACCCACTCTAAATTACTTCACTTGTTCATTTATCAGCGACAGGGGACAGTTACATTAACTCCACCAGTTAGCAAACAGCTAATTTTCATCTGTTGTCCATGGACAGGTTCCAATGACACACATACACGGCAAAATAGCAACATCGGGATTAATCTACACAAAGTTCACAAATAATAATTTGCACACTAAGCTAGTGCAGCAATATACACCATGATCTGTTGGAGGCTAAATTAGAAGTGGCATCATATTCTCGAGAGCTTTCGCTGCCAATAATAGAAATACACGTGGAGAGACAGGTCAAAGTAGAAAAAAAACAGAATAGGATACACACTCATTCCCTGATGGCAGAATCCACATAGTTTTAGTTGGCCACTCCAAATCTAAAGATCCATCTGATATTTTGACCTGTCATGAGGTTAGCCATGTTGACTTACATATTTGGCTGTCTCTTCTGTTAACAGACTGCACACTGGTAAGAATGACCAGGCATGAAGTCAAGCTGAAAGCATCACTAGTCAGTTAACTGTGTCCTGTTAACTGTACATCTATGGCCTTTCAGTGTGGAGTGAGGATCATGAAAAATGCATTGTAGTGTCACTACACTCAGCATTTTCTTTCAAAGTCCACTTACATCAATACTGAAAGACTCCGATCGGAAACACTAGATGACGGGTTAACAGCAGGATTGTTAATTGGTGCGTTTTCTCGCTATCGTGACTCTGGTGACCAATCACAAGGCCTGATCCTTACAGATAACCCATTGTGAGGCCTGTTGTTGAAAAGCAAGTGATCACCGTTTGTGCAAGGGAGAGGGTGAGCGTGAGAGAGAGAGAGAGACGCTCTGGGCTGTAGTAAGATATACATGTGAACAAAAGCATACACACAGTAAAGTGTAGACGCACTGATGGGCCAAGGCAGTAAAACTGAATAGTAGAGGGCCAGGCAATGCATTCTCAATAATGAATGCCTCTGAGCTAATGGAGATGTAACAGGGAAGGATGTGTGTGTGTGTGTGCGTGTGTGTGTGTGTGCATGTGTGTGTTGCAATAACACATAGGTCAATGCATCGATCTCCTTTGCCTATTGAGTGTAGTTTATAGGCCAAGCTGATGGTAACGGCTGTTTCAGTGTTCACGCTCAGATACACATGAATCTTCTGTAATCACATTGCTGTGTGTGTTTGTGTACATATGATGAATGTGTGTCCTGTGTCCTCCCTGCTTGTTGCCTCGTTTGTCTGTGGCAGTGGGAGAAACTGCTGATCTGCGGGCTATATGTGACAGGCTGATCCATACTCCCAGCATGCACTTTGATCTCAGCGGGAGGAGCAGGGTGGGTCTGTATGTGTGTGTGTGTGCGTGTCTGTGTACGTGGAGGGGGAGGATGCTTTACTTGAAGCAGATTGCCGGCCATTTTCGACCTGGGCCCTATTTACCCATCTTCCATCACACTGATTGATTCTGACCGAAATCTCGCCAATTGCTTCGCTATATAGAGCTACTTACATCTTGCTTGCCTGGGGACACAGCTCTTCAATACAGTCCTATCAACCCAAACGCACCCATGTCTTTTTCAACACAGTGGTTGCTCGCTCTGTAACGAGACATACTGGTAAAAAGATGTCGATGAAAATGACCTAAAGTCATGCCGTTGCTGTACAGTTATGATGCCATCTTGGCCGTTGCTTTAGCCTTACTTACTCTTTGCCGGCCGGCTGCGGCTTTACAATAGAGCCACTGTCCTAAAGTGAAGCAAATGATGAGATTCTGGTCAGAATTGATCGGTGTAATGGAAAATAATTGGAAAATAGGGTCCAGGTCAAAAATGGCTTGAGTTAAGCTTTAACATGATCTGACACTGCACCACACATATGCCGCGTGGAGACATCATCGCCCCCGGCAACGCCTACTCGCTCATTACCGCCTGACAGGCTCAGATTCAGGATTCAAAGATGCAACAGTTTTACTCACCACTGTAATATCAGCTGGAAGCCAGGCAAAGGCAGCAGTACATTACTCTCGCTGCAACACCGCTTCAAATGTTGCTTCGAGAGATGTAACAAACAAAGCACATCAATAATGATACAAATTTGCCTTTTTTTTTTTCATTTGAACACAAAACAAATCACAAGAACACATTTCTTTGTGCTAGCGCACACACACGTGCACACACATACACACAAACAGAGAATAGAGTCAAGCCACTTACAGGCTTTTGTTAGGGCTTACACCCACAGAGTGTTCAGGACAGTGTTTGGCTCAGAGAGAAGTGAACTATAGCATAGTGAGGCGGTGTCTAGACTGAACGCTTATCAACTGAATTAGCCCTCGAGATTTCGTCTGAAGGAAAAGAGCATAATCTTGTTAGACACCGTAAAAACTGTGCGTGTGTGTGAGTGCGTGTTAGTTTTTGTACAGGCCTCATATCACAACATCGGCCCGTATTTAACGCTCCCACGCGCATGCACAGAGGCACATTCATATCTTTGCGTTATAGTCAGGAGAAATGAGATCTGTCGTATTAAGAAAATGATAATCTGATTGTTCCTTATATGAGAATCATTACAAATGATGTTCAATGCTCAAAGCTCTCTCTCGCTTTCATCTTGATTTATGTCTTGTCTTGAGAACATCTGCATCCTCCAGGTCAACCCCTCCCCCCCTCTGTAATAATGGTAGACTCCACCCATTATTGATGTTTCTCTGTCCGCCCTCCCCCCTTAGGGGTTTGTATGCCCTCGTGGCAATAATGGATCCTTTCAGGCCCACCACTATTACTGTTAATACTGATGCCTCGCCTCCCGTCTCCTCTGTTCACTCTTTCTCTCAGAGAGGATAAATGACTGATTTCTTCCTCATCCCTCTCCCTCTCTTACTGGGTCTTCTGAGTGAATAAGCTCTTTTATAGGACCTCCATGCTTCATATTAAAACAGTTACACGCATTCAGACCTGTGAGCTGCCCAGTGCAAGCACAGTACTCTACTGTTAACCACTGGGAGGAGAGCCTACACAATCGCTCCACCCTGCTCAAGCTCCTCCTAAGCATTCACGTCGTCCTACTCTGGTTGTGTTCAGTGCACCGATTGTTTCTGGTTTATCGATTGAGGTGTAAACATACAAAGTATAATTCAAAATCTATGATATTCTCCCAAAAAATGAATGGGGTGTGTACCTTATTCGATGTCACCGGCCAGAAAACTACATGTGCTATGGCGCAACGTGGCAACTCATAGACCAATCAAATAACTTGACGCTGAGTTGCAAAAGCTACATCAAACAAGCTAGCTAGTCTCCAACGTAGCCGCACATAGTTCAATGTTCTGAATCCTCCTCATCTTGTCCTTAAAAAACACATTAGATCACTTAATGTAAAGAGTGACGTCGTGGCTGCTAACAAATTTAGCCAAGTTTAAAACGCAGCTAGACTGAGCATGCTCACTGCGCTAGAGCTAGAAGCACGGTATGTTGATGGTGAGACAAAATTACTGCTATTAGCTGTGATGAGTGTGGAAAGACATTTCTATGGCGGGTTTGAATGGGGAATTTATCTCCGGCACCTTGCTCAAGGGAACCACGGCCAGAGTTGTTGAGGTAGTTCTTGAGGGAGCAGAGAGTACGAGGCATTCACTCTCTCCTATGAATTATAACCTGTTTAGTAGGAGCGGAAGGAGGTCGATTGGAGGAGGGGGAAGGATCAATAGGAGGAAGATTTAGCTTGTCTTCGTCAAGGACACAAGATTGTTGATGGACACTGGCTATTATGAGAACTGAACTTGTGACCTTTCAGTTCATGTCAGTTCAAACCCTTCCTTCTAACAGCAGCAGACAGACACATTAGTGTCTCTTCTTGTGACAATCCTCCACACCCCACATACACCCCCAGTCTAGCATGGAGGACCAGAATGTGTGTCTGTGTGTGTGTTTTTGTGTGTGAGGAAGTCCTAAGCTGACCGTCTCGCTCTGTCTGTTCGACTCAACCCGACTCGCCCCCTTCAGTCCGTCTCACAGAGGCGAGTTAAAAATTCCCAACTATAAATATACAGCAGCGATACACGCATCGTATCTCAAGGACCGGGATGAATGGAATTCATTTTTCAATCCTTTACTTATCCAGGGAAAGTTGACGAGGTAGGATTGCTCTTTTCCACACATTCACACTGGGAGCTGCCCAGTACAACCACAGTCTTCTACTGGCCACTGAGCAGCTCTAATGGAGCAGTCGAGGGTTAAGTGCCCTGTTCAACCTCGACAGTGGTTGTTGAGGGAGGGGAGGGGAGAGCATTACTCCTCCCCTTTCCCACCGACATTTGAACCGGCAACGGGTTACAAGCCCGCTCT
Organism: Monocentris japonica; assembly: GCA_900323365.1. Taxonomy (NCBI): domain Eukaryota; kingdom Metazoa; phylum Chordata; class Actinopteri; order Trachichthyiformes; family Monocentridae; genus Monocentris; species Monocentris japonica. The sequence continues at coordinate 3,624 of OOFE01029851.1, read as the reverse complement.
AGGCTACTGCCCTCACATGAGAAAATGCTCGGTCCAGAAACATCGTTTCATCTTATTCAAAACATGTTTTAGATGTTACGCATTCCACACTTTCTCTTGAGCTGTAATTCCCCTCCTTCTATCTCTCTCTCCCTTTTGTTCTATCCATCTCTCGGTGTCTCTCTGTCATCCTATCTCCAGAGAGTGGCGTCCCCAGCTGAGATAATGACAGCTTAATGGTGCTGAGCTCCACTAAATCCATGCAGTTTGATAGTAGCCATGTCAGATGCAGCAGATGTAAAGTTCCTTGAGCCATGACATCGGGAGGCTTAAAGGTCAATACAACCTCCTCAGCTTTCACTGAGAAAATAGAGAGAGGAGGAGGAGGAGGAGGGAGAAGGAGAGAGTTTATATTTGTGTGTGTAGTGTGAATGTGTGTTTTTCTTAATGTAGTTCATTGTCAAATGTGTGAGCGGAGTGATCTTTCTGAGCCATAGTGTTAAGTAATACAGACAGACAGATAAGCAGACAGACAGACACACACACAAACACACACACACTGGGGTTGCTTTCCTGTGCTGTCCTGATTCCTGGCACAGGCTCAGTTCAGACAGATGGTCAGGAGGGCTTTATGGAAGTGTACCCCCCCCACCCGCACATACA
>OOFE01029850.1:0-15632 GCA_900323365.1 Monocentris japonica | reverse complement strand
CGATCAGCCATAACATTAAAACCATTCGGCACGCTGACCGGTCTGCGGCTACGCAGCCCCATACACAGCAAGCTGCGATGCACTGTGTGTTCTGACACCTTTCTATCATAGCCAGCATTAACTTTTTCAGCAATTTGTGCTACAGTAGCTCTTCTGTGGGATCAGACCAGATGGGCTAGCCTTCGCTCCCCACTCGCATCAATGAGCCTTGGGCGCCCATGACCCTGTCACCAGTTCACCGGTTGTCCTTCCTTGGACCACTTTTGGTAGGTACTAACCACTACATACCGGGAACACCCCACAAGACCTGGCATTTCGGAGATGCTCTGACCCAGTCGTTTAGCCATCACAATTTGGCCCTTGTCAAAATCGCTCAGATCCTTACGCTTGCCCATTTTTCCTGCTTCCAACACATCAACTTCAAGAACTGACTGTTCACTTGCTTCCCAATATATCCCACCCCTTGACAGGTGCCATTGTAACGAGATAATCGATGTTATTCACTTCACCTGTCAGTGGTTTTAATGTTGTGGCTGATCGGTGTACATAATATTTATATTTGAATTGGTTGTAAATATTGGATATACACAGGCCTACATTTTGTCTTATGGTGGGAGTAGTTGGAAGTGAGCAACACAAAACATTGCTCATATTTTTGTGCTGGGTAGTACGTACAACATCATGGGGTTTAATATATTGTCAGTTTAACATTTTGAAGTGCGCATGCCTGGAGGCGTGGCCAGAACAGCCCAGCCACCACAAGGGTCACATAGTCCTGTTCCCAAAATGCAAGAGTTAATTTTAAACAAATAGGATTTATGTTGTGCCTGTCCAACACAGGATTATACATCTTGTACCTCCTTTATTGTCTTTCTTTTGTGCTATATGTATTAATTTTTAATAGGACATGTAGACATCTGTAAAGTCTCTTGATGTCTGCTAACTCTGTGGTATTTGCTAAGCCCACAACTGCTTAAATGGGTGTACTTCACTAATGGCTAACCATATTCCCTGGTCACTACAACTATTTACATAGTGAATCCTTGATGGTGGGCTATAGTGAAGCCCAATCAAACGTGTGATGGCAGGTGTTCTGGCTTGTAGTCATGGTGGTTTGTTTTTTGCCTTTCTGTTTGATTACTGTTTCTGTGTTTCTGTGTTCTGCATGGGTGAACACTGAGCCGCACAGCGATGCTGGCTATCTATCTTACTGCACCACAACACACACACACACACATCTTGAAATGATGTGGAGTCCAATTTATTTACTCCACCAGCTGTTCCCACCTATCAAACGCGGTAGCTATCATAAACACTGTCATGCAGTCTGAGACGAGGGGCACATGAAATGGGTTCTCCTTTACATTCATTAATTCAACTAACCAACATATACAGGAACTGATGTGACACTACGGACAAAAAAGGTGCTTGAGTAAACATTGACATACACCCATACTGGGGGTCAGTGAATGGCTTACCTTGCCTCTGTGTCCCACCAGCGACATTTTTGTGAGTGAACACTTTGTCTGGTTGTGACCTTTGTTCATCAGGTTGTTCATTCACTCAGGACTCAATACTAAACAGATTCCAGCCTGGCAGCGGGTATGTGGGAACAGCTGATGATGGATTAACAAAGGAAGAGTCAATGATTGTTTTAAGGCCAGGAAATGGACTGTGAGTAAGGACTGATGTTGTTGAAACTCACCTTCTCTCGACCCTCCCTCTCTTTCTCTCTATCTTCTCTCTATCCTCTCTCGATATACAGTACATATTGTTCTCTCAAAGCTAATGTTGCCAACCGTGTACATTTTCCATATCTATCAACCTCTTCACAAGCCCTACCTTTATCCTTTCTTTTTATCCCTGCTTCCTTTCAATTATTTATTAAATTTTACTTTCTATTATTTATTCAATTTCAATTATTCTGCTACCTTTCTCCCTCATCACAAACAAGTAATCAATCTCTCTTGCCAGGTGAAAGTGATCTATCTCTCTCTATCCTTCCGCCCCTCTCTCCCTCTCTCTCCTTCACATCTGCATGCTGGTCATCTCTCCTTACCCTCTATCTCTGCTTCTATTCATTAATTCTTTCATTCCATCTGTCTCGTCAGTGACTGTGTGTTGAATGCAAACATCAGAGGAGGACCTCTAAGAATGTAATGATGTTATACTCCCCATTTACTCTGATCATTGTGTCTGAGAGCTCATGTTAACTTGTGGATGCTCGTTTCTATTGAGCCAGGCAACCACTGATCAATATCCTTAGTACACGTGCTCATAACTTCCAACATCCCTTTCGATGCATATGCTTTTGCAGGTCAATAACATTCACTGGCATCTAGAGCTCTTCAGCACTCAAACTCACGGCATGATCTTACAGACAGGAATAATTCCTCTTCCCAATTGGCAACCGTGTCTTCATAACTTCATAACTGTGCAGAGCCACCATCTCTTTACTAAACCCACTTTTAGTTCTGCAGGCTCTGTATTTGTCATTCAATTACACCATCATCCCTCTCCTCAGGACCCTTTTTCTGTCACTACGGGGACCAAGCCTCCTCCCTCCATTCTTCTCTACTCCTTCTTCCTGTCTTTCTCTATTGCTGTGAAAAGGTTTTTCCACTCCTTGCTGGGCAATACTCCAGTAGGGATCTCGAGAGAAGGAGACAGAGAGAAGAGAGACAGGGAGACAGAAAGAGATGGGAGGGGCAGGATTGTGAAGCCCGAAGCCTGTTAGCCATTGCCCAGGGGGTGGCTATTGCCAAGGAGGCATAGAGAAATGTTTGTGTGTGTTTGCATTTGTGTGAGTGGTCCCATGTGTCTAGGCAGCAGAGGACCAGTCTGCCCCCCCATAGATCTATTGTAGAGGCTCTGCTGCCAAGGCTAACGCTGGGCCCACACACAGCCATCTGTCTCCATACACTGACCCACTGGCTAGCAGCTAGCCAATCAGAAAGCTCTCCTGCCTTATGGAGCTATAGCTCAACTGATTACTAAAGGCATGATATGCTCTGGATATATGACATGAAGTGCATTTCAATCATTTCAATAGCTATGAATCTTTTGAGAGGGCATTGTGCATGTTGTCATTATGGTGTTTAAATGGCAGCAAATTCTCTCATAACCTGCCTCATTACAGACGGCCTTCGAACCCAAGGAGAATTATAATCAAGGAGAGAATCAAGATGGAGGCCATCCTTTATATGTGACCCTCCAGTAACCCTACGGTCACATTGTCTTCCTCAAGGTCAGTCACACTCATTGTTCTACTCTGGCAGGCAGGATGTAAGGAAATGGCATCAACCCTCCCTTCTGGGTGTACAGGCCTGAGTGCATTGTCCTATAAAGGGTGGTGCTATGGATGATATTAATAACACAGCCAGTTTTTGGCTTGTGTGCTTATTGTATCACCTCATGTATGAAAGGAAGACTTTGATGGCACAGAGATAATATACTACTGTACATGGTTTTGCTGGATTTGGAGTTTTAGAATTTCATGTTAGACTTACTTCCTCACACATTTGACCTAGTGGCAAAAATGTTGACAGATACTTTTTGTGCTTTCTGTGACAGACACTGAAAACTTGTGATGATAGATAGGTGCTGTTATCCTCTCTAGAGTGTCCTCTTCCTTGTTTATAGTGTCTTTAAAAAGACCTTGATTCGGAAAACTTTGCACAGGTGACACAGTGACTCTTCTGGGGTACTTGCTGACTTTGGACATCAACTTAAAATGCAGAAGCATCCTCTGCCCAGCATGTGTTCTCTTGTTTTATTTTGTTGCTCTCGGACACACGCCTATTGTGCAAGCACAAACACACACCGTTAAGCTTTCACACACATAAACATGCTTGTGTGCACACCTGCATGCGTGTGCACACAGCAGTCCATCATTTTAGTGATTCAGAAGTTTATCTTTGATAAAGGAAGGTTGACAATGTTTGACAAAAGGAACCAAGAAATTCTCAACCTTCAGTAATGCTATAAACGTGCCACTCTTATCTCTTTTTTCCCCTCCAGTGCTGAACTTGATAAGGTACAATGCATTTAGAAACATTCTTTGAAGCGAGTATATTCATGTTTTTCTCAGTTCTCTCTATCTTTGTCTTCCTTTCTCCTCTCTTTCCTCTGAGAGCAGGAGGAAGGGGGAGGAGATAAATGAGTTGAAATTGTGGATGTATATAGACAGTTTCCTTATTGCACTTCCTCAGGTGAAGACCATATTTATGAATTTCTGATAGCAAACTCTATACCAGAGGGAAAAGTATTTTAGGCATGGGCTAAGGCAGAGGCAAAGTTCCCAAACTTTTTTATGTTTATGTATACACTGTAGACTATGGGTTCTGAAACGTTTTCATGTCATGGACTGCCAAACAGGAACACATTAGACCATTGCACGGCCATTTTATAAAATATTATCTTAGGGACGCCTATGATTAGAATAGTCATTCCTGTACATTCTCTAATTGGGATAATTTAATAACAATTACTGTAAATTACTAAAACTAATCATTTTTTCTGGGGAACCCTCTGGAACACTCTCAAGGAGCTCACTTTGGAAACCACAGCTTCAGACCATAAAAGCTCCTCTTGATAAAAGTATAATAAATGTAGGCTCTTTTATACGCAGCTGCGCAGCATCCAATTTTCAAAATAAAAGCGTGGCATGACTTATCAATAGACGCTTTCAGTAAGAATTACGTTCGGGGACTTTGATTTTGAAGCCACCCGATGGTTGACAAAAACTTGTGGCACAGCTGGAAAAAAAGTCGTTCCACGGTGAAGCTCAGTTTATTTCTCGTAAGAGTGAATTTTATCGAAGGAAAGAGACAGAATGGAGCATATTCAGGAACCAGTGCATATTTTAGATGCTTTTTTCAGGTAAACTGTGCTCAGTTGTTTCACGGAGACCCTGCTTAATCAATCGATCAATGCCACATTAGGTTAGCTGTGTAACGTTAGCAAACCAATTTTCTAAATATGCATCATTGTTGACAAAAACACACATTAAGACATTTTTTGTTCAGGTGTGTTGGCTAGCCCCGAATCCACAGTTATCCCTTTTTTCTTGAATAAAGTCCTGGAATGGCAAGAAAAATGCACCTCTAAGTTAGCAGGACCAGAGGCGCCCCAGAATCCACGGCCCCGAATTGGCGCTGCAATTTGTACTTTCTACTGATGGCATACAAACATGTAAAAGAAATATTGTCTACTTATATATGTAGTTGTATGAAATCAGACTAACATTACCAAGGGTACCAAATATATTCTTCATCGCTACTGAGCTGAAAGTGACACACAGGCCGTATGCTAACATGCTACATACTATGTACTTTTAGTATGTACTGCAGACTACATACTAAGTTGGCGGGTGAAGTACTCACGCATGTACTAACCCGGTCATAACCCTATGACCGGGTTAACTGAATGTCAGTCAGCCCCCCAGGATTCTGCCGTTGGTCAAGTTTCATGCTAGCTAAAGTGAATGTGGTAAAAAGTAAGAGTAAGGACAGGGATGAATTGAGTAAGAGATCGCTATGGAGACAGGTAGGCTAGAGCTTAATTTCTAACCCGATGCAGACCTACAGTTCAGAATCAAGTGCAAATCTGCTGCAGTGACGTCTTGAGGCTGTTGAGGCTACACTGCCCCCAAATCTCCATCAGAGAAACAACTCTTCTCAAAGAGTGAGTATATTCTACAGTTTTTAATTCATGGTTACACAATGGACACCTGTAATTTGTGTGTCCTTTAAATCTCAGTCTGCAACATTTTCAAGATGCCTCAATTATTAGATTCTGCTGAATGATATGATAAATGATAATGAAAAAGCATTCAGATAAAAAAAAAACGCGACTCTGTCAGACTGCATGTCATTTTGAAAAAATTAGCTGTAGGAAGACTGGGCTACATTTACAACCTTGAAAAAAAAAAATCACAAAGGTGCGTCTGTGTAAATTGTGACAATCCAATAAAAGTTTGCTTGTGTTGCATACTAGTGCATACTAGCTAGACAAGACACAAAATGATCTAACCCCTACTGTCTTCAAGTAAACACAAAGAAAATATATATTCAATGTGATTATAAGATATCGTGGATGTTGATCTATTCATCAATTCATCTAGCCCTGGTTACCATGGTGAATTCTTCATTTGGCCCTGAACATTACTTGCCCACCCCTGGAGTGATAAGGAGAGTATGGGAGAATGGTTACTGGTCACTTAGTAGTGCGGTTCAACTAAGTGGAACACGTTATCACCATTTAGTAATGTTGGAATATTATCCCTTTTTCCCCACCACATCCAGTGCCACCTTCTCCTGTGTTCTCAGTGTCCAAATGAATGAGGAGACTGTTGAAGTGCAGGCAGAGAGTCTCTACGGGTCTCTCTGAGTCTTATTAAATGGCTCAGTGCTATGCTCTCTGTGTCTCTGAGCTCTCTTCTGTGTTTGATATCTCTTTTGGCATTACTTCTGTGTGCAGCCCCGTTATTGTATTCCTACGGAGTACATTGGCATTTGACATGCAGACACCAAAGACTCTGGCAGTGTTGCGCATCAGCTGCCTCTCACGTCTGTACTCTCTTTGTCTCTGTCTCTCTGTTTCTCTTTATCCTCTCTGTATATATGGGTGTCACTCTCCCAGTTTCTCTCTCTCATAGACCTGGAGTGATCAGGGAGGCTGTTACTTGGTTAAGCCTTATTTGATTTGAGTCACATTATTGTCTTTCTGAGATGAGAAAGGAATTGTGTGTATGTGTTTGGCTTTGGAAATTACAGTGAGGGTACAGGAGCCATGCTTGCATCCGGTTATGCCGCATAGCATAGATGTAAGAGTTTTGAATTATACAGCTTCTGCTACACAAAAGGTGCATTGTCTTGATGAGAATTTCTCATCTTCCCTGCAAGTGTCCTTCACAGGTCATTAGCTAGCAATTGGAATTTTTCCTTCACTGCCTATCAGGGATTGTGTTTGTGTATCTTTTCTGTGTCTTTCCATATAAATGCCCAGTAAAGTCATTGCATTCAGTCTTTTGTCACATAAGATGTCTATTTAAAGTGATAATCTGAGAGATTCTTGTATTTTTTTCTTTCATTGTGGTGATATCTTTGGTGATAAGCGGTAATTGATGTGGTCTTCTGCACTGCACTTCACAACAGTATCATCAACACCTTCACACTGGACTGACAACAGCTCACACCCCCCAAACAAACAAGCATGGGCTGTTCTGAGACTAGTGAAGTGACTACAATTGTACGCCAAAATTTTAAAAACGTGTCTACATGAAGATGACATGCACACATGCATTAGTAGTTGAAATGGCTACAATTACAACAATTTATCTCCATACCCCATTTTGGTCTCATGGGTCCAAAGTGTCTTCAAAACAAAGTACAGAAACAAATCTTAACCACTTTTTTTCCTTCAGTTGCGAGAACACACTGACCTGTTGTCACTCTGGTATCAGCCAGTGCTAGAATTAGTATATCAATAGTATTAGCTAGCCAGGTGTTATTTATAGCTTGTGGCGTGTGTTGGGACGAGGCCAGATGGATAGCCGTGATCCTATTACCTCTGCTACTGCTCGGGGGGGGGTATGTCAGCCTCCAGACCCTGTATTCCCACAGCAGACAGGCAGTACACCTTGACAGGTTTTGTTTTATCTATTCATTAATTCCGACCAGACCTCTGAGCTCCCTGCCCTTATCATTCAGTCAGATGTGAAAGCAGGACTGACCACGGTTTACGGTACGTGTCCCTGTTGGATAAGTTTGTTGATCTTTGGAGTTGTGGTTAGGAGCTTGTATTAACCAGTTCTGGGAAGTTAGCAGCGTGTATGTGTGTGTGTGTGTGTGTGTGTGTGTGTGTGTGTCTGTTTGTGTGTGTGTGCACTAGTGTATGTGTGCATACTTTTGTGAGGGTAAGATCCTGTGATGATGATCAAACTGCTTAAGAACAACTTGTATTGTTGTATTATCCTCCTGTATTACCTGCTGCAGTTGATCTTATGTTTTTGATTTCTAGTTGTGTTTATTCTCTGCATCCAGGGACAGAAAGACTTTATCCAAAATATGGTGATGAAGTTAAACAACAAGCGGTGTGTTCATTTGAAACAGCCTTAGATAAAATGCGCAGTTTTGCAACTATAGCACATGTATTCATCTGCACATTGATGGAGAATTAAAACACACAACATGTTTCCATCCAACAATCAAAGAAATTTAAGTGGATATTTTTGGATATATATATAAAAATGCTTATTAGGTGCATTTCCATCAGCTGGGTTGACATGAACGAATGGGCCTCTTGAACGCAGAGCATAGCTACATCAGAAAACACATCCATGATGTGAGTTATTTATTGTTTAATAAATGTATTTATTTGTTCATTTATTGTTTATTAAAAAAGATCCCCTTTAGCTGATTGCCATTGCAATCATCTAGTACTCCTGGGGTCCAGACATTACACCAAATTACATAAAAGAAAGAGCTATAATAATAGTAATAATAAAAGTAGAACTGAATTAAAAACAAAAAATATAGTCAGGTACAAAAAATTAGGCCACAACTGAAGAACTAAATTAAAACAATGGAAAAGTCACAGCACAAGCTGGTACTGAGCCTGTAACTGTTCAGTATGTTATCTATGGAAAAGTAAATGTGTCATGAGATTTGCTTTTTGACTGGCGGAGGTGGAGAGAGTCAAAGAGACTGCAAGAGGAAGACATTACATTGTTGAGTGTTTTAATGGACTGTCAAACAGTGATCCATTATTTTCTTTGTAGCTTTTACAGCTGTAAATTCAAGTCAAATTAGATAGATGGATTGATATATTAACAAATCATGTAGAATTAAACATGGAGTGTGTGTGTGTGTGTGTGTGTGTGTGTGTGTGTGTGTGTGTGTGTCTGTCTGTCTGTCTTGTCTCTCTCTCTGTGTCTGCCTGTCTGTTTGCCTTTTTTCCTGTCTGTTATACAGTGTCTGTCTGTCTGTCTGTTTGCCTTTTTTCCTGTCTGTTATACAGTGTCTGTCTGCCTGTCTTTCATCCTTCCCGTCAGTCATCTCCCAAGACATGTTATTAATTGACACTGGTAATTTTGCAGACATCTTAGAAAGCTGCGTGAGGGGGCGCCTACCGTCCTGCATGGCTCCCCATCTCTTCATCACCTCTGCTTAATAGTTTGGCTCCTCTCTTTCCTCCCTTCTCCAGCCTCATGATCCCTTTTTGTGTCTCGCCAGCTGGTTTCAAAGTAATGTGTTGAGGTTTGATGTTAAAGAGCCATTTCTTCTCCCAGGCCAGTGTAAAATCACCATCTGTCTCAGAGTCTGCTCTGATTAGAATGGTCTCTCTGCCAAAACCGCCTATAAGGCACCATCCAGAGGCAGCCTGAAGTCCAAAGTCCAGTGTCACACACTGATGCCTCTACAAGCATATATATATTTACGACATAATTGGCTACACATACTGTATCATTTCATTATGGCTTTACAGAATCTAATTTGCTGAACACATCAGTTGGGTGATGATAGTTGAGCAGTGAGGACAGAAGCAGTTTAAATGTGTAAATGGCTTGGAGAGTGCTGATCTTTAATGATCTTCCCTTTGTAAAATATCAAAGGCTGGCTGTGGGCCCACAGGTCTAACCATCCATGCATGCTTGTTCCTGTGCTTGCACAAAGAGGACACATACCCACGCACACAACGCAATCTCAAATCCTAATATCAAACGCAGATATAAGGCTCTTGCCTTGCTAATTGTTCCAACTGGAGCCTCCGAGAGAAGGGATTAGCATGATTTGCATTAACATAGTGGTGAAAGAGGAAAAAGCTGCCTTTACACTGGCAGATAATTGACTCACTTTCAAATGCATCCTCTCCTCTCACTCTGTCGCTCTCTCTCTCACTCCCTCTCTGTCGTCCTCTGGGCTGAATTAATGAGAGACGAGTGAAAGTATGTTTACAAGATGAGCAAAATGCTTCAACACTAAGTGTGTCTCTATGAGTGTCAATAAGGGGCCTGTGTTGTCCCAAAGGGAATGAGGATTACACCAACATACAATTTACCAGATCCAGTGGTTTTAGTAACAAGCACTGAACTGATCTGAAACTATTATAGTTTAGCGATATGAAATGACTCATATAGTAATGGAATTACCAATAACATGAAGCCACAAAGTGATGTTTGTCCATTCTCTGTCTGCCCTATTTGTCCCGTCCTTGCTGTTATTACTCGTCCAAGGCTGGGGTGAGCCTCATAGTAGTCTTAAATTAGTTAATGCTCTTTGCTTAAGGGACACTAATTACCATGACGTTCTGCATCCCTCTTTAAAACCACCACCACTACCTTAATCACATCATACTGGAAGTACAGGGACAGTTTTTGGGAAATGTTGCATGTCTGTTTGTGTTCTACTTTGTATGTCCCTGTGTCTCTCAACTCAGTTTGATGTTAGCACTGGCTCATACTATAGTCAATGATATTGGCATGACTTTGTTTTTATCAGAAACAGTATTATCAAAGCAGTTTTCAAAAACCAACAAACAGTTTATACATTCAAACCATGTTGAGAGGATACATTATTTGATATTAAATCATGTACTTTACATAATACACGAGTACATAATCACCAATATCCAACGTAAAAATGTCAGATATACATCGAACGTTCTAAAATGGGAAATGGGATTATACAAATCATTCAAGAGCCAGTATATCACACATTGTAGTTACCGTGCGTGTGCATGTCTCTCTCCGTCTCTGTTTCTCTATGTCTCTATTTTTCTTTCTTCTCTATCAGTCTACTCTCCACTAGCTGCTCAGTCATTGCATGCTTAGAAGTAGTTCAGCTAAAAGAACTATAGTAAACAGAATCTGCCACCTCAGTCTGGGGCTCTTCCTTGTATATAAATGTGAGTTAGCAATGTACAAGATCAGTCGTACTTTTTCTTTGTTGGCGTCTATGTAGGGTAATTAGTCTTATTGTTTAATTTACTCACAGAATGCCCACTATGGCAATAAAATGCAACTACACAGAAATGAATATGAGTATGATTGCATTCACATACTGATATGAAGTGAAGTGAAGACTAGCTATGAAATGGATCCTGACCACTTTTCTACATCAATAGGACATTTTCTGCTCCAGCTGCATTCAGCTGAGCAGTTTAAGGACAGATAGCCTGAACTGAAGAGATTGTCAGAGGAAGAGGCTTGAGTTCTTTGTGGGAAATTGGAAAGGGGTTAACCACAGTGTTACTCTGCAACTACAATAGGCAATTTATAAAATGACTGCATGCACTTACACATATGCATACACGAATACACACACACACACACAACACAAACACACATAGACACAGTAAATGTCCCCCCAGTCCAAGAGAGCGACAGGTAATTACCATTGGGTAAGGATAATGACATCAATGAAGGAGAGATGAGAGGAGATACTCCACTGAATTCCTCCCTTTAATTACTTTCTCTCATACACCTATGGGAACTCTTTTGTGTGGATTACGTGCATGTGTGTGATATGCCTATGTGTTGTGCCTCGTAGTGCCAAGGGGAATGCTATTGCAGCTGCTTCTTCTGGCAGAGAAGCACCTTCAAAACCCTTAAGCGAGGTGAAGGCACACATTTTTCCTTGCAGCTACGGTATAAGCCGATTTTATTCCCTTTTTAATGTTGAATTGTATTACATGGTAAATTGGGGTAAGTTAAGTTTACTATCCTTTTGGGTCCTTTTGAGGGCCAAGTCTTATATAAATCAGCACACTACCTATTCTATCAGTGGTAACAGATTGGGTTTGAACCTACTTGATTTATTTACTTTGGCCTTTTTATTCCTTATGGAACTTAGGCTGTCGATGAATCACTGCCATCCAAACCTTAGCAGTCCCCTACATTTAATTATTCTAGTCCCACTGGCAAGGATATAGAACTCAGATGCGTAGTGTGTTTCTTTGTGTGTGTGTATATGTGTGTGTGTATGCATGCACACGTGCATGTCAGCATGTGTGTGTGTCTGTCCATGTGTCTGTGTCCTTCTGTGCATATCAGCGTTCTTGCTTTATTCGTCTGCTCAAGACATAATGAAGGTGACCCCATACTGCCGTTGGTAGAGATCCATTAATGATCCACAGGAGAGATTAAACCTGCATTCATGGAGATGCATCTAAGATCAGTCTCAAGACTGACAAGGCCCCTCATTACTCTACATTCATCTGGCTCAACCTCTTCAGATAGCAGTGGAGTCAAGCCCCACTATGAAAAACAAGCTTTTAAACCTCTCCTGGGGCTGGGTTGATATTGCAAAGAATATAAGGTGATGGAAAGTAGACTAAATGGTGTGTCGAAGTGGAACAGAGGCAAGGGAGGAAGTGAGAAATGGAGGAGAGAGGTGTGTAAAAGAGGGACATTTTTGTGAGTGTGTGTCTTTGTGTGTGTGTGTGTGTGTGTGTGTGTTTGGGGGTGGATGGGGGAAATGATATGTTGCTGACCACGTTCCAAATTAAATTTTGGCAGTACTTGGGATCGGAAATGGAAATGCAGGTACTATCTCATTGTCCAGGCTTGCTGACTGGTATTTTAGTGACTGGTGTACAAGTGAAGTTAGTGTACTTACGTACGTGTGTATCTGTGTGTACGCGGGGACGGAGTGCAGCACTAGTGCCTCACATTACTGTATAGTGGGGTCAGCACATTTCCAGTGCAATCTGGGTATATGATGTTGACTGTGATCTCCTGCACAGGTATTGGGTATGTGCATGGTTGTGTGTCCTCCCTTAGGTGTGTGGGTGTGCAGTGGGCCTCGTTTATCACGTAATTGCTTGTGAATTGAGCAGGAAAACAGTTTGAACACAGCGAAATGAGATTTGTGTGTACATTTTAGATAGTTGAGATCACTGTGACTCGTGTATGATGCTATCTCCTAAAGTATGTGCTTTACATCCCAGACAAGGAAGAGACAAGTTTCAGAATCTCTCCACTGGAACATTACACAGCACACAATTGTTGATTGATTATTAACTCTAAAGCCACGTGGTTTGCCTGTTCAATTAGAATCCCATTCATATCTGATTAGTTAGGTCCTGATGTATTAAAAAAGCAACTAGATGTTAATGTTCTATGTGACCAGAGAGTTTAGGCTACTTTAATGTGGCACAATGACCTCTGTATTCACCTCAAATCTTTGCAGGGTCTAGCAACTGTCCACCAATTACAGCAGTATCATCATGTTCCATTTGTGCGGTGAAAAGTGAGTTAAACTCATTGCGAGAATGTGCACCAACTAACATTTGTGATTTATCAAGGTAGCAGTATGGATGTTTTCCATGGTGTCTGCAGGGTCGATTAAAACTAATGTTTTAACCTGCCTGCATTTTACACACAAATGCATGAGCAACATAGGTTTCTGAATCAGATTTCTGAATGTGTGTATGACTGCATTTGTGAGACCAAACAGCTGCTCTGAGCATGACCCACTCTCTGCTGCCCTCATTATTTCACCCCTGAAGATGCTCAGGGGTTTAGTTGGTTGGTAAACCTGTGGTTCAGAGGCAGGGCTGACTGCAGACCGAGGTCAACGGCTTTATGCAGCCTTCATCCAAGCTGTTTGGGTATGAGAGTGCAGTGAGGTATGCTTTGGTATTCCTTGCTTGTTCTTGCATTACATAGTCACTTTTTGTCTACAATCCTCCCCAAGTGTAGTTTTTTCCTGTTCTGTGTGGTGGGTGTGCTTTGTGAAGCAGAAAAAGGTATTGGCTGCAACAGCTCTTAATTCACTGCCCCTGAGAAAGAGGAGGAATCATTTTTCTCCATTGGCTATTAGGCTGTAAGGCTGCAATTTCACATGCAGGCAAGTGCACAAGTACACGCAAACACATACACAGGTGCTCACACACGCACAGACACACACACACACACACAGACAGATCCCTGTGGGCCCAGAAATGGAGGTATTAGGTTGTTACAGTAGCTTTAGAGAAATGAACACTTCTTCCCCACCCCTCTCCGGAGGATGTTGATTAGCCATACCCCTTGTGAAAGTGTGTATGTGTGTGATTGTGTGTTTTATTATTTGCTTTTAGAGAATTTGGCTTTACCCCACCACCATTAACTTGTATTGCTGTACCTACAGTCACTCCCTCACTTCTCCCTTACCTTGGCTGTCAGCTCATGTAGTCGGGAATAGTCCCAATCAGACTCATCATTACTCATCACCTCACTCAGTTACTCAGTGACTGAGGAAAGTAATATTACTTTCCTGAGTAACTGAGTATATTAAAAATATTGTTGTTAAGTGTAAACTATGCACGGGTACTAAAAACTAAGCTGCAGTATTTGGTTATCATTCACAGAGGCACACAGGCAAAGTATTTTGAAGGTAACAGAAAAGCAATCTTTGTTTTGTATTTTGGGCGGGGGTAATGGGAAAACAAGTAGTGTAACAAATTACTTCTCCCAGGAAGTAATAAGTAAAGCAATATTACTTTTTTTGCGTGCATATAGCTAATATCAACAATGCCAGTTGGAGCATGGGGAATGATAGCACATTTATCGGAATTAAACACTTTATAAGCATCAATGGCAAATGCAGGCATTATTTCTTAGAAGGGCATAGGACACTGAACGGGTTACCATAGTTTCTGTGGTTTTTCATATGTTATGCCACGATGCAGCAAAATACTTTGAGTGACAAAGCCACTGCAACCGTACTTCTTGGTTAGCTGGGTGTGCATAGCTTACTCCTCTCCGAACTGTAGATAGACATCTTTATCATTGGCTCTGTTTCCTCTGTCATGACAGACACAGTTACAGTTAAATGTCTTGCTGCTCCAGGACTGCATATCAGATTGTAGCCCCTCCCAGACCAGCCCACGCTGTCTGAATAACGCATGCCCCCCTTTGTCTCCTGTCAGAGAGTCTGCCCCCTTCCCTTACGTCACTATTGTCTCCGAGGTGCATTTGATAACAAAGTTATTTTTAACCGCTCCTATTATTCCCAACATCATAAACTATCCACTGCTCTGGGCCCACTGCCAATACTGTCACTGCAATGTAATAGGCAATACATCAACAAGTGTGTGTGTGTGTGTGTGTGTGTGTGTGTGAGTGTGAGTGTGAGTGTGTGAAAGAGAGAGGAAGTCAGCACGTGAGATCTCAACATTAGACACAAGTGGGCCTTCATGAGTCTAGAATCCCCAAATGTCATCCAGAGCCCATCTTTTCATCGCTGGATTGCAGATCCCCTAACTCTAGGAATGCTTATACACTCACTGGCCACTTTATTAGGTACACCTTGCTAGTACCGGGTTGGACCCCCTTTTGCCTTCAGAACTGCCTTAATTCTTCGTGGCATACTTTCAACAAGGTGTTGGAAACATTCCTCAGAGATTTTGGTCCATATTGACATGATAGCATCACGCAGTTGCTGCAGATTTGTCAGCTGCACATCCATGATGCGAATCTCCCGTTCCACCACATCCCAAAGGTGCTCTATTGGATTGAGATCTGGTGACTGTGGAGGCCATTGGAGTACAGTGAACTCATTGTCATGTTCAAGAAACCAGTTTGAGATGATTTGAGCTTTGTGACATGGTGCATTATCCTGCTGGAAGTAGCCATCAGAATATGG
>OOFE01029841.1:5909-34567 GCA_900323365.1 Monocentris japonica | reverse complement strand
GATGGCACCGTCCTATCAGATCTGATCAAACCATATAAACCGCCACGCGCCCTCAGATCACAGGACGCTGGCTACCTGTCTATCCCAGCAGTCAAAAAGAAAACTGCAGGTAACAGAGCCTTTTCTTACCGGGCTCCCTATCTCTGGAACAGTCTGCCTGCCTCAATCAGAGAGGCAGGCTCTATCGAAGTCTTTAAATCAAGGCTAAAAACCCATTTATTCTCCTTATCATTTGACCAGCCTTGAGGGAGTAACTCCGTTTCTTCTCAGAGTAAGGCTAGACCAGTTAGCTCATCCTAGCTCAGGTTCCTGCCGATGGATACTAGCATCCTGCCTACATGTCCTATTGTCCTGGTCAACCTGCTCCTGTCCACTGACGCTTGTCTTGTTTGTCTGTGTGAGTGAGAGTATGTGTATGAGTGTCTCCTATCTGTTCCAGGCTGCAGCACGGCAGAGTTGGCGTCTGCGTGGTCCCCCACTCCTAGGATGATGCTGACTGAGCAGGCATTTGCTGTGGACGCTGGGCAGTACTCCCAGGCTGCAACTGGGCTGTGTTGGCGCCTGCGTGGTCCCTTAGTCCTACGATGATGCTGACTGAGCTGCTGTTTGCTGTGATGCCCCACACCAGATCTGGATTTCCCACCCAAATAAACTTTTATGCAATGTGTATACACTGCTTGCCCAAACTCAGCATCTATTGCACGCCCGACCGTCCTGGTAGAGGGATCCCTCTCTGAGTAGCCCCTATCAAGGTTTCTTCCATTTTTTCCTAAAAGGTTTTGTGGGAGTTTTTCCTTGTCCTCTGTGAGGGTCCAAGGCTAGTGGGGTCGTGTACTAACCATTTATTGTTTTCACACGTTGGGCACTGTGAAGCCCTTTGAGACTGTAATGGTGATTAAGGGCTATACAAAGGTGATTTGATTTAAAAAGAAATGTGATTTCACTCGACTGCAGTTAATAGCTTGAGCTAAATGAGCCATCAACATACGGAAAATACACTGTGGGATGATAGCAAAACCAGCCTATGGCCAAAAAAAACACAAGATATCTCTTCATCACAATACAAGTCTATTTCTGGAGCCCTGAATATGGATGAAGCCAGGGCCAATGCAGCCGACCTTTCAACACATTTTGATTAGCGTAGCCAACTGGAGCTGAATACTTTTATGCTAAATTTGTGGACGTGTTATATTCCGAAACAAGCGTCGAAGGACATTTCAATGAAAATCAGGGAGCTCCAGGGAGCGAAGAATAGAGGTCCTACAGGCCTGAGAACGAGTGGGGGATGAATACATCTATCCTTTGTAGTGATCAACACGGAGGAGAGGTGGGCTGAAACAGGAAAAGAAAAAATAGCAGCATGAAAGAAGGCTGTTATCTGTACTGATGCATAACAAAATCAAACGCCAGTATGTTCTTCCTATATGTGGTACATGAAATCCCCTCTGCAGAGACACTCTTTGTCCCAAATATTTCAAATTCAAGAAACTGCTTTCATGCAAAAAGTCTACATTGTTTTTTTTTTTTATCTCAGATTGACTGCTGTGCCGTGCAGTGAGGGCTTGTTGGCAAAGCAGGTGTACTCAACGCTCACACCAGATATCAAGGCAAATAACGTGCACTGATCTGTGACAAATTATGGATGTTTTAATACAACTAATGTGGGCCCTATTGCATGCAAGCACACACACACACACATGCCCTCCCATTTCCTCCAAACCTCTCTAATTAAATCTCTAAGCTCAGTTCTCTTCGCTATCTCTCTGCACCAGACAGACAAATTAGGGCCTTGATCATAAAAATAACCCAGATGATGCTGAATGGTCCGGCAGAGAACAAGGGGCTGGGAGACAGCTGCACGGCTTTTGCTGACACATCTTAAAAGATTCATGGCCTAAAAAACAGACCATCTAGGCTGGGCTGTGGCAAGGTGGGGGTTTCACTCCAGTCATTCCTCATGAGCAAAAATGTTGATACCACTAAACAAACTATATGGGTAGCAAAATTCCCTACCACCTGCACAAACAGAAAATGAAAACCATGGAAAATGACACATGGGAAGCTTAGAAAAAGTGATGATCTCACATGAAAGACCAAGTTTTGTGCAACAAAATGAGAATTTTAAACTATTCCTGTTACAATAATGGTGAAAGATGTGGGGCAGTCCACCCTCTAGCCTGCAGCCTCTACAATTCAGTACAAAAAAATAGGAAAAGCTTTCTAACTTTTGAGTTGCACCTCCTTCTTACACAATCTATTCTTCAACGGTCATTCACCTGTCTCCTCCCTTCCATGAGTGAAGTGGATCTAATTGGTGAACTCTTAGCTTTCACCTGGATTCATGCGGTTTGTTCATTTAATGGAAAGCGCATGTATCCAGCCCGGACAGTTCAGTTGATAAGAGCATGAGGTTCTCATTCTCAGGGTTGTGGATTTGATCCCCGTATGGTGTAAAACTGTAACTTGTAAGTTACTTAAAAGCAAATGACTGTAATGTCATCTTAATATCTTGTCCTTAGTGTGTCATTGGCTGAGTCACTAACTAGAAACTGAGCAGAACCTTATTAGATGCAACAGTACAAAACCTGGCATCACCTGAATGCCAGCACCAAAACAAACACACAGCTGAAACCAGTGCTTGACTTGTATATGGATGCAGTTGTTTTGCTTTTTTATTAATTCACCTTCAGTTTATCCAGGTGGCACATAAAATGTGTTCAGTCCCACTTGGAACTCCATTTTGACTTCTGGTATTTTTTTCAACATGCTCAGGCAGGGTCACTCACACCAGACGACTCGAGCTAACATAAAAGGTGATTGACACAAGAAGTGCTGCAAACAGTAACACTTTCAAAAACATGTTTTTTTTCTTTTTTTCTTCATTTTTTTCTAAAACAAAATCAGTAAGTCAAGGCAAATAAAACACATGTATATCTATTGTTCAAAATAACCAAGCATGGCATAACATCAAACATCCTAATTCACAGTTAAATATATCTAAGAAAGTCAAGCCCTCTGGACTGATATTGATCAAATTTGGGTCAAACAGTATTTGCAAATAATTATAAGTATTTGTTTTAACCTGCTTGGAGCTTTGGATGGGGGGGGGGGACGACGACGGGGTTGCTGCATTAAGATCATGTCAGGTAAGTTATCTATCACAGAAAAGTACACTAAATTAATCTTCAAATACTTTGTGATTTTGTACATTTTGCAAACTTGTTCACATTTGGAACTTATGCTAAGAATTATTTGCAGATACTATTTGACCCAGGTCAGATATTAAGTTTGCCATTTCATCCGTGACGTAGTATTTGCTCACGCTGCGTAGGTGACTGTATAAGACATAACAGAACACCTTGACCGCATTTCAACCACTTCATCACTGAGACTCCCAGCAGGACCGTCCTTGGTAACCCTGCACTAAGACGTCAGCAAGAACAACTTGCTGGTCCGCTACTGATAACAGTGAGTGGTGCCATGTTATTATGGTTGGGGGGGGCGTCAGTCTGGAATCTCGCCTAGGGCGCTGATTGGACCAGGGCCGGCCCTGCTCAGAGGGCTAAATTATCATCATGAGATGGGACAAGGTTACAGAACTAAGGGTATGACGCATGCACAATGCCACGTTTTATATTTTAGTCATTTAGCCGATGCTCTTAGCCAGTGACTTACAATAGATCATATGGCTGTTGCGGGGATCAAATGTGATCTCTCCATTACCAGCGTACAAAGACGTTGCACAGTCGTGGTCCGCTTTCTGGTTATTGGGATGACGACAATCAATTTTTAAGGGTTACAAGAGGACAATGGTGCCCTTCTGTATGCGTCTTAAGCCTGAACTCCCTGCAGTGATTTTGTCCTGTCCCACTTCTTCTTGTTTCACAGAGCTATTAGTGGCACTGGCAGCTTTAACTCATTTGAAATCTGATGACAATATCTGATAAATGATGGAAAACACAAATAAGAACATGAGACTGTAGGTACAATGAATACATGTTGGCATGTTTACCCACTTGGTATGACAACCCTTGATAAAATCATTGCCCCCCTTGCTGACAAGGCATTTTCTCCTGATTGGTCACCATAGATTGAAAAACAGGAAATCTATTATGTCCTTTGGCTCAGACAATGTTTTAATAGCTGTGTGTGGTAGTGGGGACAGCACAGTGCAGACCAGAGTCATGAGGAGACTGGCGAGATACGGCATACTGTTGCAGACACCTGTCAACAATCACTGAAAAGTATTTGGACCAGTTGGGCTAAGCCAATGATGGAATGATAGGATGAAATGAGAGCACAGATCAGAACAAACAGAGCAAATAGATAGAAATCTGTGTCTGAGCTTGAAACTCAGCACAACCAAAAGCACATAGACATAGAAAATCATCATGCTCGCTTCAAAGCACACTGTCACATCTCACTCATTCACAATACTGGGCAGGAGAAAAAAAAAAGGTGCAAATAACAAACATCATTAAGTAAATCTCATTGGTCTCGTCAATCTTTAAGTTCCATTCCCAGTCTGGAGGAGCCACATGTGCGTTTGGACTGGGATCTACTGTGAGAGACGTTATATCGATTTTGTTCAGATTAACTTGGTCCAGCAGGATCCAGCTCACTCTAAGAGTTGGGCTGGGGTTTGACTTGTAACTGCACAGTCACTCAATTTGAGACAAAGTCAGGGTCACAGTTATGTTACATATTATCTGAGTGGCTGATCAGATGATTTGATTTGATACAGCAGGCTGCTATACAACAGAGCCAAGTTAGGGACTGACTGACAGTTCAGATACAGACAAGAGGATATGTTGTACAATGAGCATTAGAAATATCCCTTGTTAGCAATGCTTCTTTTTGCCTTGGTACATCTTGAAGGCACTAAACCTTTTAGAGAAGAGACAAGGAGTGGATAAAGCATGAAATATTACCCTATCAACATGTTCCATACCGTTAGTCCAAGAATGAATTTTGAAGGATTGTGGTACACTCCATGCACTTTGCATGCAGAGTCAGCCTTTGTTGCAGTATTGAGAATATGGCACAGTCATATTTAGCACTCTTAAATAAAAGTAACAAAAAAACAATTTCACTCCAAGTACATTGTCTTCAATCTGCAAGGAACGCAGGTACAAAAACCAGCACGCTAACATTTGTCTCCCATCTGCTTTGGAAATACACAAGAACAGCACCTACTACTTTAACATGTCATTTTTTCCCTTGTGTACACTGACAAACAAACAAAACAGCAAAAAAAACAACACATTTATAAAAAGGAACACAGGGCAGAGGCTCAGTTGTCCCTGTATTCAGATGCAAACTGATGAAAGAGATCACACTTGACATGAGTAGGTGTCCAGCACCAGAAGAAAAATGACTTTCATTGTCACCCCTTAAGATGCCACTTTGTGACATTCAGGCTGCAGTCTGTTCTTGTCAGCCCCTCTCTTTATATGCATGTCTAACCATTGAGAGCACAAGGGCAGTACAAGATTGTATCAAAGAGGCCACTGTTCCCTTGGCTTGGCACTTAGCAAGAATAGTACAATTAACAAGAGATGACTTTCACTCCCCCCCCCCGAAGGCCTTTATTTAAAGAGTGTGTTTGTGACTGAATCGTACCAAGTAGTCAGTGAGCGAATGGTGGAGGATACCATAGTATGATGTGAACTGGTGAGGTACTGAGGTATAACTCTTCCATTCTTTACTTTTGCGGCATATGTTTTTGATTATATACACCCATGTTTTCTCTCTTCTCTTCATATGGCCACTGGTGGTTGTTCACCCTATAAAAAGGAATTAATACTAATCCCAAAAATCACATTTGGCAAACAAAAAACATGTATATTTGAACACTGTTGTGTTCTCATCATCCCTTTTTTAGTAAAGGGCTATGTTGCAACTTGGCTGTACACTGGAACATTCTAGTGGCTATAGTATTTAAAACTACCGAAGCTCTATTTGGCACCAGAGAATGCCAATCAAGGGCTTGGTTGAAGAAAAGCAGAGAAAAATCCTTTCATACACACCAGCCAGCTTCCTTTCTTTCCCCCCCTCGGATTCCTTTTTTCATTTCATTTCAGTCCTATTCAAGCTAAGTACCAGGACACCATTCTCGCTCCCTTGTTCCTTCTATTTTGCCAGTCTTTCAGTGCGTTTTATTATTTCCCCTGGTCCTCTGCTCCTTCTGTCTCTGCTTAACAAAGACCCAGAGGAAGTTTTGGCCCAGCTGCCCCATATGTCAGTCAGATACAGTGGTCAGCACACACCCCCACCCCCCCTTTCACCCTTATTAGTCCCAGCTGAGGCTGTCCGTAAACACACACACACATCCACACAGACAAGCCATCTCTCCAAAAATTGGGTGGGGGCAAAGATGTATGAATATTGTTTAGTATTGTTTAGTGCGTGAGTGTGTGTGTGTCTATTGTGTATTGTGTGTGTGTTATGTATGACAGTGCTGTTTTAGTCCTCCCACCCTGTAGGTGGGAGGACTAAAGGAGGACACCCTGTAGCCACCATCTTTCTTTCTTCCCCTTTTGGTTTTGGTAATGATTTGTAGATAATAAACCACTTCCTTTTGCAACTTCAGGTTTTGTTGTCAGCGTCCTTTAATGTTATCTTCCTCTGAGCCAGGGTCGTGACGGTGTGTGTGTCTTTGTTGTTGCAGGTCTGAGTAGAGGACATTCTCATGATAATTAGGGAACAGTGGGGGGGAGGACAGCAGGGGTTCAGGGGCTTGTATAGACAGAGAGGCAGTGCCGGTTAGTCGGGAATATGCTCGTCTATGTGTGCATGCATGTGTGTCACCAACTTCCCTGCAGCATTCTCACCCAAATTTCTTCATCGTCCACTATCTCCCACCATCCCTCTATTGACCACTATCACTCCTTGCCCTGCTCTAACTCCCCCCATCCTGAGCGGGGCAGCGTCCCACCCTCATGCGCAGTGTGCCGCTCTTATGAAGATGCCAAAGCTGGACAAACTCCTCAGGCATGGCATGGAACCATTTATATGGCAGGATGTTGTCATAGTAATGATGGCTGACCGGCTGCTCATCCAGGCCGACGGAAAAAGGCCAGAAGCCGTAGGCCGTCACTTCCTCACACAACCCCAACGCCAAGCTGACCAGGAAGAGCCCCGTGGAGAGGCGTTTGGCATGCACACCGTGGGCCTTCCAGAATTTTCCCACCGTACGCAGGAATTCAGGGTTGGCAAACAGCATGGTGAGGTTGGAAGAGGTGTCTGCCAGGGCATAATACGCCCGCAGCGAGGGGTCGGTGCCAGGCTTCATGGAGAACGCTGGCATGTAGATGTAGCTGGAGCCGTAAACCTTCATACTGTCCACAAAGGCTTTCCTCGACCACAGAAGGTTCTGGAACCTGAGAGAGAGAGAGACAGAGAAAAAGATGAGGGAGGAGAGGTTGTGAAGTTGTGGCTTTTGGATTAAGGTTAGAGTTCAGACTTCAGAGTTCATGGATTGCTAACTGTCTGGTCTCTCTTCCTCTCTTCTTGCTCTTCCTGTCTATAAAAGGACTGAGTTTCCTGTGTTGTCATACCGCGCAGATGTTGCACCGAAGAAGCACAATGGGTAGTCAGTGTTGTATGGACAGATCCCAACACACTCACACACAATGGGCTTGGGAGGCAAGCGTTGGGAGATGACATACATGGAGATTTTTACGACATCCAGTAGAGAAAGACAGAGAGAGACTTATAAAGAGGAAAAATCTTCATCACAGAGTCACATTCTCTTCATCTCTTAAGAAATAGATTTAGATCTCATTTTGTAATCACCATCTGAATGTTTCTCCTCAAAGATCTTTCTCTAATCTCGTGGAGTTGAATGACACTTATTGAAGATCATCTGGAGATCTCTTGTTTGGATCAGCGTGAGATAAAAACAAGCTTATATGTAGTTGTTTCTCTTAAGTTGAATTTGACAAATTGGAGAAAATGCCTTTAGTCTTATTTTAGTGTTTAGTGTTCGTGATTGGTGTCTAGGGGACATAAAAGGTAGAAAGGTGAGATCTCTTCTTGGTTTTTTCCTTCCTATGGGGGGACTTAGAGATAAGAGAGAGACATTTCCAAATAGGAGGGGAAGAATACTGAATACTAGTATACTGCAAAAAATGTCCATCTTAACAAGTCTTAAAATCCTATTTTTCTTAAAACAAGTAAAAGCATCTGCCAGTGGGCTGGGATAATTACACTTGTTTCCAAAGCCAATTCCAATGCAAAACACATTTTCTCGAATCAAGTGTCCTTTTCGTGATATTAGTGGAGTGATCTGCCCAATTTCAAGGCATTATCACTTAAATGTAGAAAATCTAAAAGAGTCAAACAGCATTACCTCAAGTAATGTGTGATACTACCTCAGCCCACTGGCAGATAGTAAGACTTCAGGACTCAATACTACATTAAATGGCTTGCAAAGATTGACTTCCTGCAGTGTAAAAAGTCCACAAGCAAAGAGTGAGGAAAGGCAAATGAAAATGAGAAGTGAAAGCAGCAGAGAGAGGGGGAAACATGATCTGAGAATATGCTCATTTAGGAGAACATATGAATTATAGCTATTTATGGCCACCATTCTCCAATGTGATTTACCATACTCTGATATTTTCTGTTACTCCAGACTCAAATGATGAGCTTCTGCATGAGCTTCAAACAGGATTGTTTCAGAGCTCAGTGTGATCAATACATAAAAATACATCTCACATTGATTCCAGTACCTTATCCATGAATTATTTTTATCTATGCTATGCTGCTCGAACACACATAACTATGTCGAATGTACGGAATACCCAAGGTCCTGCTGGTCATCCTTGTGCGAGTGCAAATTCACATGGATTTGTTTTACTTGGGGATTGAAGTGATTCGGATTCCGGTTATAGTGATTTGCGTGATTTTCAGCAAGGAAGGAGATTACCTTTTCTCCATGATGCTGGGGTTGGCTGTGACCAGATGGGTTCTGGTTCCCACATCTTCCACATACTGCTTAGAAAGTGGAGGAAGGTTACACCTAGATGAACAAAACACACACGATAAAGCATGGGTGGACATTTGCGTGCACACCCTTGAACACACACACACACACACGTGCTCTCACACATGCGCTTTTGCATGTGTCTGGGTGCAATGGAAACAACAAGCAAGAGGAATTTATTAACCTGTGAAAAGTTCTCGCGTCATGCACATTTCTTCATGCTCACAGTCTAATCTGAACTGATCTGGATTTAGTTTTAGTTCCTCCTATCAACTCCAGACTTCACATGAGCTCGCTCTTCTCGTCACTGTGCCTCAAGACTCTCTGGGATAGTGTTCACATTCCCAGGGAGGATCGCAGCTTCTTCAGGCGACGGTTTCCTCTTCTATCAAAGCCACTACAAATGTCTCTTTGATTATTGTTTCGAATGGGACGACATCTTTATCTGATATTTATGAAATTTGAATCACATTCTGCTTTTGGGATTTTACAAAATCTCAGGTCAGCACACATTTTTCAATCATTCATTGCATCTCGTAGAAATTTTTTTCTGGTTTATGCCTTTCTCCTCGACTTCTTTTCCTCCCCCGTCTCAGTCTATTTCTATTTTGCTTACTCATGCCTAACCTCTTTTCTCTCTTGCCCTGACTGTGGCCCATTTTTCTCTCTCTGCCTCCCTCTTGGCTCGATATAACACCAGCACTCATTATTTCTGATGGCTGATGGTCTTTAGCTGCTGTCTCAGGCCGCTGCAAGTGTTGTACAGCCAAATCACATTTGGACAATCAGTGAACCGGCCATACGCCTGCATGTACGCACGCACACACACTCATGTCTCATGAGTTTCATGTCTCACCTCATGACAAAGTCGGCCTGGTCAATGTCCCGTCCACAGCTGCTGTGCCTGAGGACGCCACCGTTGCCCACCACCGCACACTTCTTCAGGGGGAGATGCAGAGGGTTGTCCTGGGGAGATGGGAACGTGGAGCTCAGTTAGCCACACTCACACTTTTGAACAGGCAAACACACAGACAAAAAAAACAACACACAAACATGTGGCACACTCACACACACATGCACCGACATGGACGCAGGAAGGACTGAGGGAAATAAAGAGAGGAGGAGGACAAAAGCAGGTGGAGATCATACAGCTTATGAATCATGCTACATTTCTGGTGAATGGTGCAGGAAAACCGTTTCTATTATGTGTAGCAAAATTACTTCACTGAAATAAAGAGCACACAAGGTCAAGCGCTGAACGTCCACTCTGAGAAAAACAAGCCCGTTCCACCTACTATACTTATGCACATGCCATCTGGGTAATGCTAACTTGCTAAAGAGGTTACCAGTCTTTCGTCAAGCCTGGTAACATTACAAATTATTAAATCTCACCATTTTACCATCTGGCTGGGCATGGTTCAATAAATATCAACTACATGTTTTCTAGTACTTAAAATGTACTCGAATGACCCACATTCTTTTTTCATGATATAAAAAGTGTCAAAGATGGAAACAAACAGCGGTGGTTCCTTTCATTTTTATCTCCTCTGTTTCTATTCATCTTTCTATTATTCTCCTATCTTTCCATCTAGCCACTTTTCCCCTCCCCCTCTTTCCTCTAACATCCAAGCCAGGCTCCTACATAACCCCCGTCCTGGTTTACCAGCACAAGGGATAGTTACATCAGATCATGTCTGTGCACTGGTAAATGTCTTCTCTTTTGCCTCTACACTGTGTTTGTGCCTGGTCCCCCTGTCATCATCTAAATTATAGCTTTGACTCGGAGCATTAAAGCCATTACTGAGGACACGGAACTGCATTGCCTCATGTTGCAAGGGCCAAATATTCTCCTTTTTTTTTTTTTAGACTTGGCTGTAATCGAGTCGGAGGCACGGATAAAGCAAAACTCCCGGCGGAAACAATTGTGCTCATTATTCCCCTTGGAGTGCAGACTTGAGAATATGCGTACACGCACACACGTGCACGTACACACACGCACCTCTATTTGCCCCAGGGTCTCTGCTGGACCGTGACAGGGGGTTGAGTCAGAGAGAACAATACCCTGCTAACAGCACACTAAGAAGGGGGGGACCAGCGAACTGGGCCAGGACTAAAACCTGAGCAGGGGGACACTTATTACTGTAACACGTGGTCAGACTTGTGGGAACCTAATATTAACAGATCAACGTGTAATTTATTTGGCTTGGTAAGCATATCCAGGGTTCCTCTCTATTTTTCAATTTAAAACTCCATATTGTTTAATATGAACATGCTGATAGTGGCGGGGCCATATCCACTTATAGTCCTCACAATGTCAGTATCACAGTATGAAAGGACACTGCATTGTGTAGTCATGTGCATCAGGACCGAAAATGATTATTTTTCCATACATTAGACTTTTTTGTGGAATTCTCAAGCTTTTCAAGATCTGGAATTGCTAAAATTCACTATCACATGTTATCTGCACCATTGCATTTGAATGTGGATAAGGGAAAGGAGAACTAGATAAGATGAGCATGATAGAAGGAACAAAGGATCATGGACAGCTATTGTACAGTACAGTAAACTGTGTATGTGGACGCTCTGTTTGAGCCATTTGGCTAACCAGCAATTAACAAGCAAAGCCCTAATTGGCACATTCCCTGGCAGGTACCCAGATAGCCACTGCCAACTTTGGTATATTATGGCTGTCTCTGTCCAGGCCTGCAATCACAGCACTGGTACTCAGGAAGAGAGCGAGAGGGAGAATATGTGCACGTGTGTGTCTCTGTCTCCATCTCACCGTTGCATGTCTTATTCGCACACACACACACACACACACACACACACACACACACACACACACACACACACACACACACTGTCACCATAACATTGGGCAGGGCGATGCACTTGTCAGAGAAAAATACCTACCAGTACATGGGCTGGTTCTAAACGACTACTTCATAATTCCATGAAAAACTATTATCGTTTAAACCAGAAATCTGACATGACATGGACTAACAACTGTAGCACCATAAAAAGACCCGACACTGTACTAAATAGCTTACTTTACAAAAAGAAGAAGAAAAAAACCCATTATATGTCTAATGAACATTAAGGTCACAACGCAGATTACACCCACACCTACCCCATCCTCCATACAGCATGAATGAACACGCCTCTTTAAACACACAGTTCACACCTTCAAATTAGGGTTGCATCACATTTACCAACCAGGAAATTGGACTGCATATCGGTATTATGGGTAATTGAGATTACAGCTTGTTTGCTTGTCTAATGCGTCATGTATGGAATGGTTTCTACTTGTGTATGAAATACTGCCTCGGGATGCAAAGCACAAATACAAACACCTTCATCCACATGCACACGCACACACACAACCATGTGTGTAACAGCACTTATCTGGGTATACATGCACACACACACACACACACACACACACACGTGCATAAACACACTCAAACATCCAGTCTTAAGGTCACAATGACACCAGGTCCCTTTTCATAGACAATCTCTAGGCAGAGCGGGGGGTGGGGGCAGCTCTCCCTCCAAACTAGCCAAGGCCCCGGGGGGAAATGTGGCGTATACTGGCTTTTTCCATCTCCCCTCCAAACCATTAACACCTCCTCTAGATAGCGCTCTAATGATTTCCTAGAGACTGGAGTTCACTTTGTTGGTTGACTACAGCCACTGAAACCAAACTTAATTACCCACAAATAAAGTCCCTTTGTATTTCGATGTTAAAAGGCTGTTACTGTAATACACTGGGGCAACAATGAATACAGTATACAGAAGGTCGCTGTATATTCCTGTCATCTGATTTCCACTATAGGAATAAGGCACCTTGAATCACTGGTTCATTTAAATCAAGGGTGAGGTGATGATGGAAAATGAAAATGACGGGCCCATGCGAGAAAATGCTAAATGCTGACTCATTTCATGACACGCTGACACAAAATGATCTGGTACACTGATGATCGGAAAACAGGTGCGTGGTTTGTTTGGTACTCTATGTGTCGTGAGTGAATTTGTACTTCTACGCTTCTGTGTTCATTCCAGTTTCTATATTTATAAGGAGATTCCCACTCGCTGTGCCTAGAGAGGAGCTGCCGACCAACCTCAGTTCAGGGCCAAGTTAAACTGAAAGACGCTCAAAATATCATTATGACAAACACACGAAAGTGAAAGAGGAGAAACAAAAGGATGTGCAGAGTCTCTTTCATTCTCATGTCATAACAAGATGGATCCCCCACACACATAAATGTGATGCAGATACACTCTGCCTGGTGTCCTCTATCCTAACAGACTCTTACTCATAACCTCAATCCCACATCTCTACGTCTTATTAACTACATTCACACTGAGAACAATCTACCGGTAATCCTCTCTCCTCAGCGGCCTCCCCTCCCCCTCCATTATGGATCCACTAGGATCCATGTCAAATCCCACAGCCCCCTCAAAAGTGTCATATTCAGCTGACTAGGAGAAAATCATTTGGCACCATCTGGTCTTACTTACTTCCATTCAGTCGGAGGACATAGCATATTAAAGGGGCTGTCTGACTCCAAGTAATGTGTTTTGGGGGACAGGGACGGGGAAATCAGTGGCTCTTTCAGGGAAGTAGCAATGTGCATGTGGATACGAAGGCTGAGTCAAGAACATCGCTCTCTTGCTTTAGGGAAGGAAGACAATGAGGATTTCCAAAGGTGCAACTTCAAACTTGTATTCACTGCCAAAACCTTAACCATGTAAAATAAATGCATCAAAAACAGAAGATTCTCAAACACAAAACGCCTCATGAGCCAAGAATGTACACCAGATACGCTGATTCTCACCTCGCACCTGAACATGACACAAATGAGTATGAGTATGTCCTTTGAGTAAAGGTGTGAGTGATCAACCCATCCTTTCCAACACACAGAAGCCGATAAGTATTACTACTTCTTGGTGAGGAATTATGAGTGACGACAAAGCTTTGTGACCCTACTGGTGCTGTGGTTAGCTGCAAATAGGCTGTAGGCACACACAGGCAGAAAGACATGTACGCCCACTGGGACCACCTATACTGAAAACGAATGCCCTCATAAAACTGTAGGGCACTTTGGATAAAAATGTCTTCGGTCCTTTCTAAAATTAGATTCCACCTCTGCGCCCTCCGTCTACCCTTTGAGGTTTAGAAATAATGTAAGATGATGTGAAGGTTGACCACAAACAAACAAATACACTGGACTGAACAAAACTGCAACGTCAATGCAATGTGGACACCGCTATTATATGAAACTGATATGAAAGTATAAGATTGCATATGCAGACAAAATAAAGATAGTTCGGAATAAAGCGTCCTCAAAATGTCCTACCTGTACAAAGAGCGGGTAGGTGTCGTTGTTGACGGTGTGGGAGTGGTAGAACTCTCCATCGTACCACAGGACCTTGCCAATCGGGGAGTTCTCCTTGGTAACTGCAAACATCCTCCTCGGGTCGCAGCATTCTGTCAACAACTTCCTGCAGAGAGAGAGGAAGTGGGAAGTGTGTCTGGTCTCGGGTCAGTTTGGCACATGGCGCAAATGGGATTTGACAGGATGTGAGAGATGCGTGACTCAAAAGTTGGATATCCTGATGAAAAAGTCTTGATAACTAATTCATAATCTTTACCCCCCCACATATCTGCAAACTACAGCAGCGGTCACTTATCTTCCAAGCTGAGCATGGACCCCCAGGGGTCTGTACATGGGCTGTTCTGATGGGATGTTTCACTTTCACCACTGTTATCTCACCCCCTACAGTATAAATGTTGCCCTAAATCACACCTAACAATAAAAATCTACTCAAATCTGACCAAACAGAGGTCTGCGGTAGGGGTCCTTGACATGAAAACGTATGGGAACCCCTGCTCTAGGAAAGAAGGCATCATCCCCCCTATAGACTCTGTCTTCTGGTCTGCAGGTGTCACGTTCTGCGCATTACCCTAATCGGCTTTCCCTCAGTGAATTGTCTGCGCTTTCTAACACAAATATGGCTGCCACACTGTAACTAACATGCTCGGGAGATTAGGGCTCCTTTCAGAACAGTGCCAATGCCCAAATGAAAAATCTGTGTAATATTCCTATAGGGCCTCATAATATGTCTGTAGTACTCAATAGTGAGTTTAGGGTGACCTTTATGCTATTTTTGAATCTTCTATGGTAACACTACAACATCGCTGTAATATAAAATATTTCATACAGTTTATTGCTTTGTTGTGATATTTGTATAGAATCCTTCTAAAATTTATAATAGAATTACTAGAATTACTAATTGCTAGTTCTTTCATGTAAGGGTGGGGTAGGCCTTGGCTATTGATTGAATGTTGATATAATAGAATGCTATGCTTTTAAAGCCTATTTCATCATTTATATGACCTCATGCCTTACACCAGGGTCTCCCAAACTTATTTCAAGGATCCCCAAATAGAAACACAGGAGACCACAGACCATTTGATGAGATTTTCTCCCAATTTTGTCTCGTTTTATATATATGACTCCTACAAGGAGAAAATGAAACCTATAAACAAAACACCCCTAATTGTGCTAATGTCTAGTGAGTGAAATAATACTAAAATTATCTTACTACCCCCTGGGACCCCTTAAGGACCACTTCGGAAACTACTGCCTTCTACTGATGGAAAATAATAACTATGATTCCTACCACCAACCTGTATAAATCAATGCCCGTCTTGTTCTTCTGCCATACTTGACCCTGCCCCAGCACCTCGTCCACTATTTCTTTATCGCTGGGGAGTCTGTAGCCGGGGAAAATGTAAAACCAGCAGAGAACCAGCACACACAGAGCGGCCCACACCGACAGCTTGCCCCGGTAGCATCGCACCAACATGTTTCCCTTGCCTTGTCTCGTCTTGTCTTTGCGCGGCTCAAAACAACCGGGGCATTCACACTGAGACCGGTGTAAAAAAACGCAGGCTCGGCTCAAAGCAGCTCTCTCCGTCCACTGCTAATACTGCATCCCATCTCATCCCGGAGACAGGGTGGAGTGTGAATGGAGCTGCCAGGTATTACCCGCTTGTTTGGCTCAAGCATCGGCGTGGAAACCAGCATTCAGTTCTGTGTTTTGAAAAATAACAAAAACAAAACAGAATCAGCTATCCGTGCACCAGCTCGGGGTTAGATGGCTGCTGGGTTATGGGTGCAGGGCTTCGGGCTCTGCAAACAGGCGCTGCAGGAATCTACTCTGGTCTCGGTGCATCACCACCATCATTACAGCCTGCCACGTTGCGGATTGTGAGAAATGTGTGTACGCAAATCCTGATCCGAGAGGGTCTCTGTGTGTGCCCGATCCGATCCTCCTGGACCCTCCCGTCCTCTCCTCCTCGCTCCTCTCTGCTCGTCCTGCAGGGTCTTGTTGGGGGCCGTGGTGCAAGTGCACTAGTCTCAATACATTCAATCCTCCCCCCTCCTCCTCCTCCTCCTCCTCTCATTCCCCAACCTCAGACATTGTTTCTTGTGCGGTTGCAGTTGCGTCAAGCCAGCCAGAAATAGCCAGAGTAAGACCGGAAGTATGGCGATTTTGCCTTCAAAAAATGATTGCGCCACAGAAGTTGGTTTTAAAGGTTTCAGACATTCTTCCAGGTTTTCTTGGATTTATGAGTTCCTCTTTAAAGGTATTCTTTATTTTCACGTGGATACCCGGTATTACTCCAAAAACGTTGCAACACAGGCCAATAAGTGTATTATTTTGAACATTATGAGCGGAAGTGCAGTTTTTATTCTGGCTGGCTTGACACTGGTTGCTGCAGAATGCGTGGGACTCGCTTCCCGCTGAGATCTGTCACACATGAGGTGTGCTGCCGCTCCCTAGTGGATCTTCTTTGTGACTGAGGAATATTCCCAACATTGATTGAGACGCTCCCTTAGGTCCGGGTGTACGGCTGCTGCCGGCCACAGTATCACACCCTGATTCCAAGCGCAAGTTCCTTTATAAATCCCCTTTTATTGTGGAAACATGATGCTAATTTCCATTTTACAAATTAAAATGCAAATTAAATATCTCGATCCTGCCCTAGAGATATTCGAAGCGGCCAGAATAGCTCACTATTCTATTCTATTCTATTCTATTCTATTCAGGGTACTGTGGTTCATTTGATGAACAAGAGAGATGAGGAAACGGTGTCATGCAGCATTGTTGTCATCACGTGGTTACAACATGGGTTGTAACCCTAACCCTGCCAGCTGTGTGTGTTTGGAGTACATGGAGCTCTGCTGACTTCCTGTGGACGAAGTCAGAAATACACAGACTTTATTGTAGTTGCTGTATTTCCAAAAGGAATCACGTGGGAGACAGACATTCACAGAGCAAAGGATATTTTTAGTAACTTGAACTCTCTAACTCCACCACTGTACTTTCTCTGCACAGGTGTGTGCATTGCATGTGTGTATGTGCCTTTGAGTGGGTTTGCATTTGCCTGTGTGTGTGTGTGTAATGGACTATTGAAGGGAAGCCCAGCTGCATCATTTTCCTACGGAGTTGTCATCCTCCACATTAGCCTACTTGTGGAATAGCTATGAGCTAATGCAGTTGGATATATATATATATGAGTGAGGGAAGCTGAGACATGTGAGCCACTCAGGGCACCTGCCCCTGCTGCACCCTGTTGGGAATCTTTGTGGGCAGGATCAAGGTTAGACCAGTGGGCAGAAGGATGCCTTGGCAGGCCACAGGGCCCAAGTCATGTGTCAGCTGCTCCAAAAAGAAGTAACACTATGAAAACCTGTGAACAAGCCAAACGACATGAGGGGAGAGGTGATGGTGATCGGGGTGCAGAGGAACTGAAAAGTAAATAAGACCTAGTTGCATTTGTGAGAAATTGATCCCTATTTTCTGATTATGAATAGGCTACTTACGCACTATGTCTTCCATATGTAATCTATAAAATCTATATTGTATAATCTCACATACATAACATCCTTTGTTATGTATGGAGTGGTTTCAAGCGATAACACAGACTCCAAAGTCAACATTAGGTTGGGTCATCACCACGGGTTCAAACCCAGTGAAGCCCAGGTGGATTAGAGTACACAACTGACAAAACAAATAGGTTTCAAAGAACAGGTGACGATGGACTCAAACTCTCAGATAACACATTGAGAACAACAGCCCGCCTTAGAAAATACCGTGCCTGTAGATGACATCCTCCTGTCTTCCTACTTGCACTAGTTTAATTGTTCAGATTTACAACCACACAAGGAGACCAATGGGGCAACACATTGAGCTATTGGCTACCTATTTCTGAATGTAATGACAGTAGAAAGTGCATGACAGGCAGGTCTCAGACGGCTAGGCCTGTCTGTGTTTTTGTGTTTTGTGTTATGTGCATGCATGGGTGTCTGTGTGGAGACAAAAGGGGTTTGGGTTGCAGCAGGAATAGCACTCCCACCTGCTGAGGATCACTGAAACAAATGATGACAGAACATTTGTTGTCCTCCACCTCTCCCTCCACTGTCCCTGCTTTTTACTGCCTCTCAATGCCCACTAAGGTATTATCTTTTTACATCCGGTATCCTGCTTTTTCTAGCAAATCCAACGTGAGATGATGGTGTGGCTAATGTGACTGCAATTTCTGCAGGGTATTCTACATCTTAGGATATTGCTAATATACCCTGCATAAAACTTGAATTTGCTTGGTCTAAAAGTATTCTTTAAAACAAAATCATTGAACAGATACTAACATAGACTTTACATTACATTACAGTCATTTAGCAGACGCTCAGTCTCACTGAAATTCAGAAGATGACATTCAGGTGTGATACAGTGAATGGTAAGCAGTTAATGGTGAAAATCCATTCATAACCTGGGATTTATCAGGTATTACACATTTTATAACACAGGATCCTTGGGGACATGCGATCCGAAACATAAGCCTTATATGAGCCTTGTCACAACCTCAAGAAGAGGTAAACCACTTTGAAGATATGTTGATTTTTTTTATTCAATTTTGCTCCTCACAGACAAACAGAGACAGAGAGAAACAGACTTAACACTTAAAGTTTTACCAAGCTACTCCAGTGTCAGACAGATACTGACACTCAGATGATTTCACTCTGGTTTATAATCTCTGAGAAGCCCCTGCGGTTTCCATGTAAACTCTTCTGTGTCCTTGCAGCTAATGCTTAGTTTACCAAAACTGTCTTAGCACTTGGATCAGGTTTATTCCCATGTAAGCTAGTGTGAGGAAGAGAAGCTTGATGCTTAGCGTGAAGCGCCTGTCAGTAAGTGTCAGAGTCCTGGCCTAGATTAGCACTCGTACAATGAGGCACTTGATAAACTCAGATCCAGAGGTTGTTCACTGTGGACGCTGGGAACACACCAGGACAAAACCAGAAGATGTGGACTGACGGATTGAGGACGAACAAATTAATAAATGAGTGAATGAATGATACATTTGATTCATTGTGTCTTTGCTATATTCATGAATGTAGCAAGGAGCAAAGTGTTTTTCTGGAGCGGTGCTGTATGTTGTAAGTTGTGACTGTAGGTTCATCTGCGTCTATCAAATTTCCACTACCATGATAGGTCTTTTAAAATGCTTTCATCGATTTATTTTGCAGAGTGTGGTAAATATATACAACGTAGGCAAATCAGCAGAAAAGAGCATTATCATGGAGGGATTTCTGTGGGGAATTCTGCGAGTCATTTCTCAATTTTGCATGATATTTCTTATACATTGTCATTTCCCACCAATAACCTGTGGTTCTTTTCTGCTTGAGGCAAACCACATTTTTTAGCTGCAGCCTTTTTGTCTGACAAAAGAGACGAGACGGAAAGTATAGAAAAATGAAAAGTAATGATTTCACAATAAAGTGAAATCTCTTATCATGTAACTAGTCCCAAATAAATAAACACCCAAATAAGAGGTTATCATTGAGTAATAACTGATTTACTGACCAGTTGACCCAGTTAGGAGGATGGTGTGACAGGGGCAGCCTCAAGTAGGGTGATGAAATTGGAATCACAGAGAAGAGCTTTGGCATGTAAGCTCTAGCATACTGCACATCTGCACCACCTTCCAATCCTCATATACATTTATGGCCTTTTCTATTGGTTGTCTAGTCTCCTCAAGTCT
Source organism: Monocentris japonica (assembly GCA_900323365.1). Taxonomy (NCBI): domain Eukaryota; kingdom Metazoa; phylum Chordata; class Actinopteri; order Trachichthyiformes; family Monocentridae; genus Monocentris; species Monocentris japonica. The sequence continues at coordinate 14,465 of OOFE01029841.1, read as the reverse complement.
GTCACGATCTGTCCGTAGCCAATACCACTTGTGTTGATCTTTCATTTCCATATCCCAGTCTTCCTCTCCCATCATTTGTGATGATCCTTTTGCTGAGGTGAGGTGTCACCAGTGTTTGTCCATTCATCATCGCTGACATCAGTCTCCAAACCACTTTGGAAGGGGAGGTCTCTCTCTTCCCTGCCCTCGTCGTTGTCCTTCCTATAGCTGAGTATTTCCTCAACTCCTGGGAATTCCTCACTTGCAGCATCTTGTTCATTGTTAATGTCACCAGCAACCGGGTGAGCAGCTTTGCTTTCATTGATGTGTCTCTGACTGTTGCTGTTCCATTTCTGAAAGGTTTAGCCTCTCATATGCTGGACCAATTCTGAAACAACTCCCTGTTCCCAACCTGAATTCCCTCTCTCCTCCTGTGTGTAGTGGGTCTCTGCATTTGTAAAATCAATCTATGGATGTTCCATCAACCAGACCATACAATGTACTGGTCTCATCTCCTCTTCCTCCTGTCTTTCCATCTCTTTCTTTCTAGTTCTTCTCTTTTCTCGTCCCTGTGCCAGCTCAAGGTGAGCAGCATTCTCATTGTCATCACTTTCACACCTCCTCCTCTGTCCACAGCCAACTCTTTGTCACTGGGACCTCCTCTACCACTGGCCTCTTGCCAGTCTCTGTTTCCTCCTCATTTGGACAGGTAATGTCCCCTCTCTCCTGGTGCTGGTTACCAACCTTTCACTGAGGGATGAATCCTGCATGGAATTTCCCTTTGGAAATTGGTGAAACCTCTTCAGTCTGCTCTTCTGCTAGTTTGGAGGGTGTTCCTCCTCCTCCTCCTTCTCCTCACTATCTGCCTGATTGTTCTCCAGTGAAATTGTACATACATATCTCTTGCCATTTCTAACTTAACTACACAACAACATACTGAAAAAATGCATGAACAATGTCCAGTAAAAAAGTTAGTATATAAGTTAAATCTACTTTCTATTAAACAAAAAGAAACTATGAAGAAATCAAACAATTCAAATTCACAGCAGACTTGCCTCCACATTTCACTGTAGCGTCTGTTTGATTCCTCCTGTTGCACTCTAACCTCTTGCTTCCAACCTTGTATTACACAGAGCCAAGCTGGGGCTTGGGCCTACGTAACCATGACAACCAGTATTTTAATCATGATCCCTGTGATTAGAATAGATCAAGCGCCGTTAGAGGTTAATTCCGATAATCTATCATTGATAATATCTCATGACACATTTGCCCACAATAAATCATGACAGTAATGACGAGAACCTGCAGTAATTGCATGTCTGACATTCGAGACCGTCCTAGATTTATGGTCTGTGATTAACCCCTGTACACGATGACACGTCTAACTGAGTCCCCAGAAATGTTTCAAAAATAACACAACAGAAAATATAGCCAGTGTTATCAAATTCATGTAATCACGACGGAGAGTCATTTAATGTGAAAGGGACCTGACCTATTGTGAATGCTCAGCAACTGCATCATCACATACAGAATTAACCCCGTGCCCTCTTCCTGGCCATTAATGGAATTGTACTGAAAGTTTAGTGTAGATTTAAAACTGGATACAATGATGTCAATACACTTAACTATTATATGAGTTGGTATTCTTTCTACTGTTCCTCGTGGGAATGAGATTATTTATACAAGAGGCAATTTCTGGACAATACCATTAAGGTAATGCTCATGATTTATTATTACACTTCCCCAGTGTTGTCACAATGTCATGGGAGGTGATATTTCATGCTTGGCCTCATGCCAGCGCATTCTTATGGCCAGACACTATATCTGCTGTCCACTCGCTACCCTGCTCACATATAAGCCCCCCCCATTGTCTTCAGCCTCCGTTGTTTGACTCTGTCCACCTCTGCAGACACCCATTCACAGGTAACATAAGAAACGTGGGGAGAGGATTTGGTTTCTTGAGGCAATTATTTAAGGATTTCAATATGTGAACCTGAATGTTCTTGAAGTGTTTTGGAGTTTTTTTTGTTGTATTAACTTTGGATCAGTCAGGTAAGACTGGGTTGAGATTTTCATTGTTATTTGAATCTACAAATTTTGATTTTTTTCTCTCCAAGGTTTCAAAATTGCTGATCAGAGACATAAGGCGCAGTTAATATCAGTGCCTAGTGTTTGGCAAAAGCTATATTTGTATGAGCATTTATATTTCATTTTTTGTAAAATACTGGACCTATTCTGTTCAGATGCCATACTGACACTTATAACTACAGCTTTCTGGAATATGCCCATGTTGTTGGATATGGATCTTGTGGTAATTTGCTAACAATTCTGCTGAGCTGCCATCAGTCATACTGTGCTAAAACTGAGGTGATGCTGAATATAGGGGAGTGACCCATCGTGTCCTTGCTTTAATCCCTGTATCAAAGGATGGTGAAGGCTGCATACTAGGTAGCGCCTCCATGGGTCATGTTACATTGTGGCTCAGTGTCACCGCTGAACTGTACTGATACACATCTCTGTTTCTCTCTTGTGCTGTTTGTTTTTTGCGAACATGATACTTGCAGTGAGGTAAGAAAAGTTTTGTTGTCCTCTATCCCTGCATGTGGTGTGTGGTGTAGTTTGTGTGATTTAATTGCACTTGATTGGAGGAAAGGTACAAATTAAATTCTTTAACTGTTTAACAGTACAGTGTACATCAACACCCTTTAATGTCCTCATGTAAAATAATCATTGTCTGTGTTATCTATGTCCTCATTTGTCCCCGTTGGTTATTGCAGGAGAGTGACACCTCCAGACCAATGAATCCCAAGGATAAGGTGAGCCAGCTATATTCCACAGCACTAATCCCCCACACGTCGAGAAGGGACACACTGTCACATGCACATGCAAGGGCCTGGCACGTTGGGCAGCCGCTGGCACCTCACGGTTATCTGCCATAGGTGTTATCAGCCGAGGGTCTGCATCACTGAAAGCTTTCCCCTTTACTTCATCCTAAGAATAAAGCGTTATCTTTTTGCATAGGCATGCCGTGGAGTTGGACAGTCGAAGGTCTTCTCAAAACAGTTTTCCATACACGTTGTAGATGAAACAGTTGATGTTTTGACATTTAAAAACCTGCATAATCTCAGCAAATATTTGACGAATGAAGCATGCAGTGGATCTATAAAGGTTCATTGTCTCGAGCCTGCATTGACAAATGCATTTTCCCACAGCCGAAGTCGAAGATCACAGCTTCTCGCAAGCTCTCGCTCAAAGTGAGTAGTGGAGATATATTGTACATTATACAGTATATTGTGATACATATTGTAGAACCATTGTCCTGCCCAGTTTTGATGGATGTCTGTTTTATCCACTCAGATTCTACTCCTCACTCGGGCTTGTGAGGATTTGGAGAGAGAGAAGCAGGATAGGGATGAGGAGAAGGTGCGCTACCTAGGGGAGAAGTTGCCCCCCTTGCACCTATCTGGATTGCCATTGGCTGAGCTACAAGTAAGTAGCAGGGCATCATCAACCAGGGGAGAACAGGTTCTGAGTTAGATCTGCTGATCTGTAACAAGATGAATGACCATTCTGTAAACGCCATGTTTTAAATCTGCATTTCTCCTCAGAATCTATGCAAGCAGCTTCATGCACAAATTGACAGTGTGGATGAGGAGAGATATGACTGTGAATACAAAGTGAACAAACACAACAAAGACGTAAGTTCCTCTGTACAAGTTCCTCTGTTTGTCCATATCCCATAGGTATGATGACAGTTAAATGCAAGAAAATGTATATATCCCATATCCCCAGAAAATCACCCAAGTACTGCCCCAGTTTCCACATGTTTAATTTCCCATTCTCTTTCAATTGAGCAGTTCCATTAATTGTCTCTTAATCACAACACAGATTACAGTCTTGGTTATCATGTTTCTATCTTTAATAGAGGCTTTTTCAATTAACTTCCCAAAAGCATGAGGATAAGGTCAATTTTGTTCTAGACATTTTTCTCGGTTTGTTTCAGATATTTTCTCATATGTCATATGTTTTTAGATCCATGAGCTGAAGCTGAAGGTACAGGACCTTGGAGGCAAATTCAAAAAGCCTGCCCTGAGGAAAGTGAGGGTGTCAGCAGATGAGATGATGAGAGCTCTCCTGGGCTCCAAACACAAAGGCTCTATGGACCTCAGAGGCAACCTTAAGTCTGTGAAGAAGGAGGACGTCAAACAAGACAAGGTACGAGATAAAGACTCCCAAACCTTTAGTCTGACCCTCTGCCCTGAAAATGTTAGGTACCCATTTTCACCACATGAAAATGTATTGAAAGTACAAAATAGTGTGTGGTCCATGGTCAGTCTTCTTCAGTGCTTCTTTTAGATTTTATTTAGCACATTTCCTCTTTCTACTTTTTTCTGAACGGAGAGAACTTCATCAGGTACCCATGTAGGTGATGCATTTCGACTAGGTTTTCCACAGTTACAGGATTCAATCATAATGCCTCACCGTTTTTCCTGTTTGTCCTCCTTTTCCTGTTTGGTTCATCTCACACCTCAATCCTAGGTGCTTACCTCTGAAGTGAGTGACTGGCGTAAGAACGTGGAGGCCATGTCGGGCATGGAAGGCCGCAAGAAGATGTTTGATGCAGCCAGTGGTGGGCAGTGAGACACTCTGTGAGGAGCAGAGCATTGGATGGAGCTGAGGAACTAGGAACAGGGAAAAGGATGAGGAGGTTGTTTAGAGAGAAATATGGGAAAGAAATCTCTTAAGGCAAATAGGCTTGAAACATTTTAACGTGGCCATAATGCGTAGGAATTGAGCATGTAGGTAATAACCATGTATAACCCCCTTGCATCAGCAATGCCGCCATTCAGTTGATGGCCATTTTCGGTGCAACGACTGAAAGCACTTGAAGAAAACTGTAGTGAGAAGTAGCTCATTGTTATTTATTACAGAAGAAAATGTTTCGTTTTGCTATGACATGTTTAGACTATTCGAATGGAAATAAATGAACAGGTATTGTTCCAGTCTGTGGTGTGCCCTGTCAGTATTTGGCTTTATCATGTTTCACTTCACTGGCACCCGGTGGTTTATGTGCGGCGCGTATGAGGATGGAAAGCAGCTTAGCCGATGATGGATTAAAGAAGACAGATGAAAACTCAAGGGCAGGGGCATAGCAGGTGTTACCTACCTAAATTCAACCTCATAATGTTTAAATAGATGTTGCGGACGCAGCCATAAACGGAGTGAAAAGGCAACATATACAAAGTGCATCCTCCGTTTTAAATGTAACGGATGAATGTATCTTCCAAGTGAAACTTTCTACCATGAAAGAGACAAAGTTTTGAAATTTTAATTAAAACCACATTGAGCTGATTGAATTGAAAGATAATTGACCTAACTCTGATATTTACAAATATACATAATTACATATTTCACATTACATATTTCAATCATTTATGAGAAATAATTAGTGAATTAGTGAAACAGAGTGACTGGAAAAGCCTCTTGATAAGTTTCGGTAGCAGTTCAATGATAGGAAGAAATGAGAGGGACGTGACTTTTCAGCAGATGGTGAATCTTACACTCTGGCACTGCCACACACACACACACACACACCCACACAAACACCCTGGGCACTGTATTTTTAGCTGCGTTCTCTCTTCACAATTCCTAACCTTGGAAAGAAACACTTGAGCTGGATAGCGCAACCCGCTGGCATTGTTTGCATGTGTATGTGTGTGTGTGTGTCAGTGGGCTGACTAGCTGTTGTCACCCAGCCATTGTTATTTGAGGTATGAAAGTCATGCCAAACGCCAACAATAGCCTGAGGGCCACTGGAAATTCAGTTCAGTTGGCATATTGTATGGGTCGGTGGGCTTGTTGGGTGTTGACAGTTTCATGTCACACAGGTTTTATTAGGTGTCTCCTCAGAGCAGGCCTACTGAGGATCCCAATGCAAAAATCTCTCAAATTGAAATAGTGTGTGAGATTATGTAGTTTGTGTGTGTCTGACACACACAGACACACACAATGTACAGGACAACAGTTGTGCTATTCAACTCAAATGTTATGGTATCATATGGTATCAAATGTTGCTTTTCAAGGTTAGGAATTATGGTGCGAACCATCTGATATAAAGTCACATCCCAACAGATCTTCCTATCACCGACCGGACACCTGGATCCTATAACACACGTGGGTGTGTTTGTGTGTATGTGTGTGTGTCTATTCATGTATTCATGTTGACACGCTGATATACTGTACACCGATCAGCCATAACATTAAAACCATTCAGCAGTGGACAGGGGTCAACATGGGCACTCTGACGGTCTGCGGCTACGCAGCCCCATACGCAGCAAGCTGTGATGCACTGTGTGTTCTGACACCTTTCTATCATAGCTAGCATTAACTTTTTCAGCAATTTGTGCTACAGTAGCTCTTCTGTGGGATCGGACCAGACGGGCTAGCCTTCGCTCTTCACGCGCATCAATGAGCCTTGGGCGCCCATGACCCTGTTGCTGGTTCACCGGTTGTCCTTCCGTGGACCACTTTTGGTAGGTACTAACCACTGCATACCAGGAACACCCCACAAGACCTGCCATTTTGGAGATGCTCTGACCCAGTCGTCTAGCCATCACAATTTGGCCACTCAGATCCTTACGCTTGCCTATTTTTCCTGCTTTCAACACATCAACTTCAAGAACTGACTGCTCACTTGCTTCCCAATATATCCCACCCCTTGACAGGTGTCATTGTAACGAGATAATCAATGTTATTCACTTTGGTGAGAGAGAGCTTCAAATAGCTCAAATGTTCCAGACGTGGTATCTTAAAGAGTACATTTAATGTCAACACCCCATGATAGTGAAAGCTAAATGCAAAGGTCACCAGGGTGGAATCCTGCGTGAAATTTCTTGAGATGATAAGCATGTACCAGTCTGAGATACTGTGACCACCATAACCAGTGTTGGTGAAAGCGTGAGTAACATCAAAATATAGTTTTTATTGGTCATGGGATGACACACACTGTACTTCACTCTCAATGCCACTTGGTGGCAGTCAACAACCGCACTATCTAATACTGTAAATATTTATAAATTAGACAGATGACTACCTCCATGAAAGCAAGGGTAGATATTAATTTACAGTTACTTGACTGAATGTAGAGAAAGACCCAGACAGACAGAGAAACACAAGCTAGAGGACTCTCTCTGTCTCTCCCTCTCTCTGGCTCATTTCCAGCTGGAGGAGGAAAGGAACCAGATTTCCACAGAGGTGTAAGAGGGAATAAGTGGAGTCTGACAATAAACAATTACCTGCCATGGCCCTGAGGAGCGCCAGTTCATTTCACCCATGGAATCACCCAAAGGAAGAGAAAAATGAGAGACTTAGCCTGCAAAGAAAACACTAAAGCAGATGACAGTGTTTGCTGTGTGTGCACGTGCTGTGTGTGTGTGGTCTCATGATACATAAGTATGATTGATGTCATTAATCTTTGATATATGAGTAGAGTATTTATTGCTATGGGGGCTTGGGGTAGACTATATATTGGGATATAACTGAAAACAACGTAGGGCGGCCTCGTGGTTAGACAGACCACCCTGTAACCAGAAGATCCCAAGTTCAATTCCCAAGTCAACATTTTCTCCTTCAACAGACCCTGAGCCCCTAGCTGCTCACTCACGCACCAGCTAAATGCCTAAATTGTAGTTGTTAGTCTGGGGGAAGGGATGATATCTGTGTGTAACATTTAAACAGACATAACAGTAGTTTCTGAAAATGCAGAGATATTGGTAACACATTTATTCTTGAACCTTTCATTTTCCAGGGAAGGTTTTTGTTAAAGATGCATGCTCTTTACGCATTGCTTTTCATAGTGTCACAGTTACACACACCTGCATGGACACAGCTCTGCTTTGCTTGAGGCAGTTGCTGAGGCGGGGGAGAGATTTATTCATTTACCTTTCCCATTCCAAATTTCCCAGCTGGTTGGCACTTCCAAACTGGCAACCTTTGTGTCACAAGCCCACTTCTCTGACCTTTGGGCTCATGCTACACCTATAGGAGCTACTGTAAGTTTTAACAGCTTTCTGTGGTGATGTGATAAAGGCAAATTATCAACATACTGCAGATAATATAGGGGTGGTGATTGTTGTCTTTATTTAGAGGCATTATATCACACTATTATCTGACAAGAGACATGGCTAGTTTGGACTCTATATTTGGAGGTAATGACACAAAAATATGAGCAATAAAACATATTAAACTGTCCCCTCAGAATGAGGGGTGAATGTCTTTTCAACTTCAATGAAAGATTCATAGGCCGTAGATAGAAATGACTGGAAACAAATGATCCTGACTAAGAAATAAATGTGTTGTGTAGTGGGATGTGTGTAGTCACTGCTAATCTGTTTGACCCATCCAAAAGGTCAAAGGTTAACTTCTGCTCACTTTGACTCAAATTACAATAAATGATGCCGCCTATGTGAAGCAGACTAATATGGTATCTTTTTCTGTATCAGTGAATCTACAATGGTAAACTCTCATCATGATTTGTGGCATATTGGTTGGTGTTTTTTTTTTTTTTTTAGGGCCTGG
>OOFE01029840.1:26202-42180 GCA_900323365.1 Monocentris japonica | reverse complement strand
CATATACTCTTGAGACTATAATCTGACTTGACGAATCCCTCCCTGCATTCAAGGAACATGCGTAACATCCTTGATTACGTTTGACATGTTGTGCACCTGATAATTATCACAGTTAAACTTGAACCCACACACGCACCTCATGGCACAACGAAACCCACACACACCTATCACGTCAACATTGTATGGCGTACAAATATAGATTTTTTTGATTTCTTTTTTTCACCCTGACCCCCGCTCACATGCCCTCGAGCAATAACGCAACAGTTAATAGCCACCAGCGTGCTCATGTAGCCTTGACTCAGTGCATCTATTGCCTCCTCTACACAGGGAATGGATCCTATAAACGAGAGAAGGGTCTTTGATATCGTGGTCCGCACGGCGTGCAAAGAGACAACCTCGCAATACTTCTTTATAACGCCCAAAGTGAGTGTTTGTATGTCTTAATGAGTGAGTGGATAAGAGTTCTAGCCTGATGCGTGTGCACATCTATATGCTGTGTAGTTGTGTGCGCACGAGTACATGTGTCCATGAGTCTGTGCTCTTCTGATCTCTCTACCATTCTTTGTCCTCAGCTCCTGCAAAATCTACAGTATGCAGAGGAAATGACCATCCTGTGTGTCCATAATGGTCCCCACATGCTTCCCCCCAACCAGTGGGATGACAGGGCTTTCCTCAGGCGGTGTGTCCAAAGAAAAGCCAAGGCATGAATCCACCGGCTTGGCGTGAAACTGCTATTCATCAGTTAATGATATGGCATTTATATGTTGATGCTTTATTTCAGATAGGATGTATAAACCTTTTAAAGAGGAAAAAAAAGTTTTCAAATTTTCTAAACTTTGTCTGAATTGTTTGAATGTAGACCTGTACAACCCTTAACAGAGCACCAAGTTAACAGTCTGCCATTAGTTGTTCTACTTTATTTAGTAAGTCGTTTAAATTGGATGGGGATTTCATAAATCAGATTTGCCAAGAAAAGAAATATGTAATGAACATATCTGCTATTTACTCTTTTGCACATTTTTGTAATGTTACTGTTGTGATAACACAAAATGTTTACAAGTGTTTCATCTGTTTGTTTATGGTTATGTACACATTTATATTTAAATAAAATGTTCTGTTTATATTCTGAATGGCTTTGGTGAAATGTATTTGAAATTGCTCAACATGTCTAATACTTGGCACGCTTTCCTCAAAGGCAGCTTCAATACAGACAGCAGTATACAGTAGGTATCTACGGCCTAACTATAATTCAGAAAACTACATAAAAACAGAAGTCTAAGAGCAGAAGTGGGGAGCTATTACATGCAGCATAGGCCCGTGCTATTTTGATCAAACGCACTTACCACGGGGAAAAAGGCGAGAAGAAGAATCAGCAGTTGGCTAATTGTGGTGTCCTGGTTGTACATGAAGGAAGGCTGAAATATAAAGTTCCCTAAAAGCTTATCCCTGACTGCTGTGACATTCTCTACAGAAGCTCAATGGAAAACTAAGAAACATTACCTGCAAACAAGAACACAATGAAGTGTTATAGGAGCCAAATGATCTTGAAATATAATGTCATTAGTCATTATAAGTGTTCAGTGTTTCTGAATGGCTGCTGTTGAAGTGATTCTGAAATAGGTCTCATCTGACTGTGAAACCAAAATCACACCGCCACCCCAACATCAACAAGAACATTATACAGGAAACACTGTTTTCCCCACCAGTGGTCAGAATTGAAATGTCTGTGTATAGCATTGGCAGTACAAACATGCTGTCTAAGAATTACTTTATTTTTAGATGTTGAGTCTTCATGTTGAGTAGAAGCCACCATCATGCTTCCTGGAGTAGCCCCTGTTTGTAGAGGCATTGTGATGAGACTCTGGAAGGAAAAGAAAGGTAATTGTATTGCTATTTGGGGCACACCTTGCTCAAATTCTCCTTGGCTTAGACTGAGTGAGTGAAGGTTAGAGTCAAATTCCACTTGGCTTACGCTGGGATTTGATTCAGAAGTAGTTTGTTTCACCACTTTTCTACACACATTATCTGCTGTAGGGATGTACTGTAGATCATAACCACATAACTGCACTTTACCGATGGTTCCCTGAATGCTGTAAATGGAGCTCTTCTGTGAGTTGATCCACATTCTGATATCTTTCTCCAGCTCATTTTCTGGGACTTTCTGCCTTTCATGGTTTTTCAGAATCCTCCTGTAAAGTAAGTGACATGGTTGAATTATAGTCCTGGAATGCCACTGCCACCACAGTGGAGTTACAGGTCTATGAGTTATACATTACATGAGACCCTTCTGAACACAGACACCCACCCATGGTCCTCAGAGACGGTCTCCCTCTGGTATAACGTCTGGCTCTTGCCCCGGAGGAACTCTTTGTGATGGTCATAGATGGATTTTAGACTGAAGTCAAGGCTGTCTTTTGGCGCCTGGGGTGGAGAAATTGAGAGCATTGCATTAGGTTGGTTTATGAAATGTAGTTCTGGTTCCAAGTGATAGGTGGGGGAAGAAATCACATTCACTGGAGCTTACCTCTTGGTCATAATGCATAACACTCCGCCGGGTGCTGGCCAAAGTTGCCGTATCATGGAGGCGACTCCATGGTTCCTCTTGTTGGGCAATGTGAGTTGGTTTATCAAATGGCTCCTTCTGCTCAATTGGAAAAGGAGAACAAATGAAGAATTTACTTACAAAATTATGAATGAAAAATCATCCACAATTTGAAAAAAATGACACCTCTTGAACAGAAGGACTGTTGGCATAAAAGTAAATCACATAATGGGTTACTCTTATTGTTATGGGTCATCTTATGACTGTTTTGGAGGATACGGTCTATCTGTGTCTGTGCAGTATTGAAATACTGACTGATGAATTTCAAATAGCAGAATTTTCCCAAAGTGGATATATTGTGTTATGGAATGAAACTGCCAGTGTAGTAGACCAGATACAGTACAATAGTGTTAATTAGTGTAGCCCTACACTTACTGTCACTAAGTTACAGTTAGTTATAAATCACATACATGTAGAAAACACCCATACGGAAAAAATACATCGCACATATTAAGAATATGTTATTAGAGATATATATAGATATTTCAAAATATACAAAACTGCCCAAAAAAATATTTCTACATGTAGATGACATTCATACAAACTATAACTAGGCCTAATTGTAAATATTGCTATGTCAGGAAGAAAATATATTTCCAATGTACAAATACATTTGTATTTCGAATGAACGTCATCTATATGAATAAATATATTTTTCACCATTTTTGAAACATATCTCGAAACATTATGAAGTGTGGTTTGGTACTAGCGTTTCCTGTTTGGATATGGTATGTCATGAAGTAGCTTTAGCTGAGCAGTATCTTCTTGTAGGTAATATCAAACAGGATCAATATCAAACAAGACCCACCTGCTGTTGCGTCGCCCCGGTGAAAGAATAATCGTTTTCAAATTTTGGGAAGGGAAACGGGTCACGCTTTGTCATTCTCAACGGAAACGAGAAGTTTAGGAGGCGAGAATCAACACTTGCCCTGAAATGGGTTCTTCTGTTTTTGTGTTGTGTCTGCGCCACACTAATGAGGCCTGGGGTGTTTACAACCTGGTTTCTAAGCAACCACGAACTTCCGGTGAGAACTTTAAAAATAATACAAAATAGCGGTGAATATGTGTCGCAATTTTTTTTGAGTAACACAATTAAGTACCAAAGTGAAAATAAAGAAATACATGTGTTTAAGGAGGAAGCTGTAGTAGATTAAAATACAATACAAAAGGTATTTTTTCACAGCATTAACGTTACTTGAGTCATGCAGGCTTATGCCAGATTCAATGAGGCTGAAATACAAAAAGAAAGACTGAATCACAAAACACATACTAGACAACTTAGATGGATGTCTACTATCTTCCATCCGCGCTCATTTTAACCGACCATCATTGCCAGCATCAGGCCAGCATCCAAAAATGCGTTTGCACATCGAGCGAACCGCTGGAAAGTGCGCCAAACTATTACATAATAGCCTATATTTGTAACTCTCTTAGATAAGCATCCACCAGCTTAAAAAACATCTCCACTTCCAGCAGCAAAGTGAAATTTATTGCCTAACCTCTCGGCCATATTAGATATCTGGAAAGTAGTTTACACAATACTAATATTTTAGAGAATGCATAAGGACAAGACTGGTCAGTGAACATTAGGTAACATTAAAATTGGGTAGCATTTCTTAAAAGATACTGTTGTGGTGTGAAACTCCAAAAATGTTGTAAAAATGTGAAGTTATTTCCTATTGTTTCTGTCCAGTGAGTGACTAATATAAGACTCTCTTTGCAAACTTGTCAACGACGTCGTGAAATCCAATGCTGACTCTTCAATAGCCCACATCAAATAGGCTATACTGAGGCATGTGTCTGGAGACAAAAAGCCTGGCCTCCAAATATGAAATATGACCAAGATACAGGGATATCTCGTGAAGTAAAGGGTATATAGGTTTACATCGAGGCAGAGTAAAAACAGGCATCTAAGCCAATCACCTACCTGGATTCACTTCATTCATAGTCAAGCCACGCCTACTGCTGATGTTGGGTAGCACCTGTGGCTCAGGTTGGGTCTGCACTCCAGTAGCAGTCTGGGAAGGAAACGATGCAACTCTACTTCTGCCACTTTTTGTGGCTCTTTTTTGTTCAGGCTTATGCAGAATTGCCCATGTGCAAAGAGGTGAGGAGATCAACATTGTTGTCATTGTTATATTGGTCTAATGTGGTGTGTTTTGTCAGTGGGCAACATTATTATACCAATCCATGTAAAATGAATGTGACTCATTGGCGTTGAGCATAGTTTTTAAAAATTGTTTTTATTCTAAAAAAAATAAGTAACATAAATTATTAATCAGACAAATTGCTAGAACTTTACAGAAGCAGACTCACTGTGCAAATTTCATTCAAAATCAGTCAAAATATTAAACAAGAGCAGAGAGAGTTGTATCATGTGGGAGCAAGGGTCAGCCTGCTGTACTGTCTGGAAGCTTTTAAATGTAGGGCAAGATTATGTTCATAGTGGTGCTATTGACTAGAGTAGATATTCTTATTACATCTGAATTGGACGTCTATGAGTGTTTGCATGTACTAAAACAAAGAAACTTCTCTGCTGCTTGACAATCCGAGCAGTTCATATTTTTACTGTGGGAGTCACAAATAGCACTATTCAATTTTGTATTGTTGGAATACCATTCAAAGAAGGACCTCTTCATGAAATGTACCCCACTCTGTCTGTAGCATTTGTTTTAACAAGATTTGTTCAATGCTCTGGCCTCCCTCACTTACATGAAGAGTGATACGTGTGGGAAGTGAACATATGTTTGAAGCATTACATCCGTCATTTAGTTGTGCGTACTTTAGTGTCATCATGGTCATGTGCTTCCTCATGAAACAGGTCTACCGTTCTGCTCTACGTCTTTCCCTTAACTGACTTTAGCTGCTAAACATTTGCATAACAACAGTCCCGTTTGATAATACTGAAACATTTCCTTTTTATCAGTATACTTATAGTCGCCTGAAAGTGTGTGACAGAAAGATATCACATAATCCCTTATCAGCTGGCCTAGTTGTTAGGGACAAGTTACCACATGAGACCAAATCGCACTTTCATTTCAAGGTGAGTGAGCTAAGAGTATGATTGGGCGTAGGGACCTTGTAGCAGCCAGGTGAATTTGGTTTTCTGCCAAGACAGGCGTTTGACCATGGGACACGCTGGTCACAATGTCCCGTTGCCTTGGTTTCCTCATGTTTGTCTAACGGAGGTGATTAGGCCGGAGCACATCTCCTATTTGATGCATTTTACATCAAATCCTCCCGCCCAGACCCATGTTCATCTGATACTCTAACCACGCTTAATGTAGCAGCACTAATCAAAAACACAAGCTCAGGGGAGAATTCATTGCTGGTGTGCTTCTGTTAACTATTAATCCCACGTGGCCGTGTGGGCTTGGATTCGTCTGCTAAGTGGCCTTCTCAGAATACAGAGTACAGCCCACCAGTATTGACCAATGGCCAAATGTTATCCTCTTATTATCCTCTTTGCCTACTCAGCATTCATGACTCGTTTCAGAAGAGACCAACAAGATAAGCTTTAACATTAATTTACTGCTTCCCAAATTACATCATTATGGGTGGGATAGTGTTTGTCAATCACCCACTGTAACTATCTCCAAAGGTAGCCTATCAGACACCTACAGCAAAAGCAGCATCTTAACAGCTATTGTCCCTGTGTGCAATAGCAGCGCTCTGCAACAACACAAATGAAATGTTTACAAAAGGGTTGGACTAATCTACATTCTTTTCCATTTGGCTGAGTAAATAAACCCTGGAGGGAGCCTTAGTGGTTCAGAGTTGACAAGAAAGGTTAAATTAACAGGTGAGACAGCCTCCTGGGCAAATATTAGCCTCTGCCTTTATTTGGAAAGGAGGCTGGCCTGGTTTCGTGAGATACATATGTGATATAAAATTGGCCTATATTGTGGATATATTTCACTTTGTCACATGTGTGCTGACTTGCTTCCTTTATGCATCAACATAATATATTTTGTGCAAAAGAATTTATGACAGCTTTTGCGATCCAGCTTTGTTGAGCTCATTTTGGCTTTATCCAGCGGTGTGAAGCTCCCATCTGTGCTTTCTCCTTGCAGTCAGATTACCACTTTGAGTATACAGACTGTGATGTACTTGGGTCACGATGGAGAGTGGCTGTTCCCAACAAAGCCAACACATGCACAGGCCTTCCAGATCCTGTCAAAGGCACTCAATGCAGTGAGTGGTCCCACTCTTACATCTTATTTTATACACCTACTCCTTGCATAATCTGTATTACAGCATCAGTGTGTAAATAACAGTCAGAACATTTTAACAACTATGTGTTCCTTACCATATGCACGTCTCCATGCCTTTCTAATGAGACCACTCTTCTCTCCTTTTGCCCTTTTTTAATTCCTTCCTTCCTGTAGCTTTCTCCTGTAGTGAAGGGGAGTTCCTAGACATGAGGTCCCAGCAGTGCCGGAAGTGTGCTGCAGGGACCTACTCTCTGGGGACAGGTGTGGCCTTTGATGAGTGGGGCAGCCTGCCAACTGGTTTTGTCACCCATGGGATGAACACAAATGGTGGGGACGTCCACACAAACTGCTCCAAGTTAGTATGCCTCACACATGCACCCATGCAGGTTTCACATATAATTCGACACACTGATCGACTGAAGCCTTAACCATTTTGTTACTGATGTCTGTTGCTGTTGATGTTTTTCTAGCTCAACCTGGATACCAAAGGGTGATTACATCGCCTCCAACACAGATGAGTGCAGTGCAACGTTGTCCTATGCTGTGAGCCTGAAGAAACCTGGAACTGTGTCCTTTGATTATTTCTACCCTGACAACAGTATCTACTTTGAGTTCTTTGTAAGTGTTTTACTTTTACTATTGCTATCTATCTATCTATCTATCTATCTATCTATCTATCTATCTATCTATCTATCTCTCTATCTATCTATCTATCTATCTATCTCTCTCTCTCACTCTATCGATCTATCTATCTATCTATCTATCTATCTATCTATCTATCTATCTATCTATCTATCTAATTGGTGACCTTCTCTGGTTTATTTCTCCTTTCCAGGTTCAGAATGACCAGTGCCAGTCTACAGACTCTGACAGCCGGTGGATGAAGGTCTCGGAGAGTGATTGGAGCCACAACAGCGTATGTCTGACTGTAGCTTTAGTACAAAACACTGAATTACACTTGGTGGCATGCAGCTTGCCATCTGTTGGATAATTCGCACAGGCCTCATGTTTATCTCTACCCCTATGTGTTGCTTTCTTTCCTTCTCACTTCTCACTTCTCTGTACAGGTAGAGCTGAACATAGGCAATAATGTGCTGTATTGGAGAACTACTGCATATGCTGTGCTGGGCAGTGCTGTCAAACCTGTGCTGTTAAAAAACATTGCCATCTCAGGTAGAATATTCCCTGCAATGTTCTTTGTCTTTTTTCAGTTTGTTGTGTTAAGTTATAGGTCAAAGGATTACAATTGCTAAGAATCCTTTGCAGAAAGTAGCAATTCAAAAAATCTGTACACCCCTCACCTCACCTCCTTTTTTTCTGTTAATGATTATAAGTTGATTGATGTTTCCATCCAGGGGTAGCCTATACATCAGAGTGTTTCCATTGTAAGCCAGGCACCTATAGTGCAAAGCCAGGATCTGCCCGCTGCACCCCCTGTCCCGCTGATTCCTACTCCAATAAGGGTGCCACTGTATGCCACCAGTGTGAAAAAGGCCAATATGCAGGTATGTTTGCATTTCTACTTTACTTACAATCACATATCACACATTTGCATGTAAACATACAAGAGTAAGGCAATCTATATGCAAATATATACTGGTTAAGTGTGTACAAAGTGTGAAGGCTTTGTCCTATCAGTGGATCTTAATGCGAGCTCTGTGTGTTCCCTTGTAACTGCGTTACTGTTTCCTTTTGGCCTGGCTTATATTTTTCCAGAGGCTGGTTCGGGGAGCTGTAAACCAAAACCTGCATGTACAAACAGCGACTACTTCCACACCCACACTCCATGCAATTCCAAGGGACAGGTACTGTGGGAGAAGTACATGACATGTGTGTAGGTAGTGTTCATGGAAGAGGTGAAAACAGAGAGTACGCTTTTTTAGCATAGTTCAATCTGCTGCAGTCGTAACCACCTGGTGTAACTCTTAGGTTTCCTTACACATCTGTTTAATTCTGTTAGCCACATCAGCGGCCTCTTTCATGTATTCATTTCTCTCTTGTTATGTGTGTCAGACCCAGCTCATGTACAAATGGATCAAGCCAAAGATTTGCAGTGAGAATGTTAAAGGAGCGGTGAAGCTGCCTGCCTCAGGAGAGATGCAGACCTGTCCTCCATGTAACCCTGGATTCTTTGTCACCAATGCCTCCACCTGTGAACCCTGCTCCAATGGTTTCTACTCAAATGGAACAGGTGCTGAACCAGAACACTTCTTTTCACTGTCACAATGTCCTCCATCTTCACTCAAATATATATTACATGCATGTTATGTAAGCCTGAGGGACTTATTTTGGAATAACCAACTCAATGTACAACTCAATTATTACACCGCTACTTAACACCAAGACTTTAATCATCTGATACAAGTATTGATTTGACTTGATTTTATTATAAGCTTAAGTAACTTACTAGCTTCCACCAAAAAATAGTCCAGCAGGACTGTCTGCAGTAACCAGTTCATTTGATCAGAAATCAAAATGATTGACCAGACTTGTTGTCTGCAGAGTGATATGATTATGATATGATATGATATTGATGTGACACAGCAGTATTCAATAAAGCCGTGCAATAAATACATATAATACTGAAAACAGGTAAAAAGAAAAGACAATTATTTGAAAATTTGAAGATTATTTGAATTATTATTTGAAGATTTGAAAATGTTGATGAAAACTGATGTGGATCAGACTAATTGACTCAAACTTATACCCTCACATTAATGGCACCACAATTGTTTTATCTGTCAATATTTTTGACATGCACATACAGTATACTCTGACACATTAACACATCATGCATTCACAGCCTGCGCCAAGTGCCCTGTTGGCACAGAGCCAGTGGTGGGCTTCGAGTACAAATGGTGGAACAGGATGCCCAGCAACATGAAGAGCTCTGTCTTCCGCCAACAATACAGCGACTCCGACCACAGCACAGGTGAGAGACTTCAGTCATATATAAGACATCATTGCACAGTAGGGAGGACATCACAGCAGTGCTGAATGATTCGCTTTGTGTGCATTATTGACATAAAAGTATGTTATTGTTGTGTTATTTGTTATTGCAGCATGGGAGGTGGCTGGGGAGTACATCTACACCACCCCTGGGGATCAGGACTCAGACTATATGATGCTTTCACTCAATGTTCCTGGGTACAGGTGAGGTTGAGCAAGATTGGCCGTATCTCTTAAATTAATTAAATTGATTTACACATAAAAGACTATATATATCATACATTTCAGCTGTTGTGTGATGTTATACCTGTAAGAGTATGAGAGAGGTTTCATGAAATGTAATGTGTCTCCAAAGGCTGCCTCAATCCATGGCCAAAGACAAAGAAAGGAGTGAGCTGTCTCGGATCACCTTTGTATTTGAGACCATGTGTACTGCTGATTGTACACTTTACTTCATGGCGGTGAGGGAAAATGTGTAACAACATATGTAACATATGTAACATCTACGCTTCAGGATGTAATCCCGATATAAAAAAGTTCAGTTTCACCTCACTATGAATATCTGAACTGAATGTATTTCTCCCTAGGGCTACAATCAATGGAATAATGATGTGGTGGAGCAGTGGAGAGGCAGCAGCATGAAACAGTCCTACTCCTACCTGGTCCAGAGCAACAGCACTGTCAGCTTCACCTGGACTTTCCAGCGCACAAAGCAATATACCACGGTGAGACAGAACCACACGTACCAAATATCACCCTTCAGCTCAGTAATGGATTCCTCCTTAGAATTAAGCAGTTATGAGCTATGACCGCCCCAGAATTGACCTTAAAAAAGCACATTACACCTTTAAGAAAAACATGTATGGATTGGCACAACTATTGAACGGTAACGAATGCCTCTCTTTGTCCAGGAGAGGAATTACAGTGCCGATGTTGCCAAGATCCACTCTATCCAAATCACCAATGTGATTGGTGGCGTGGCATCCCAGTGTCGCCACTGTGCTCTGAGGTCTGCTAAGGCAGACTCTGCCTGTGTTCCCTGCCCACCTGGACACTACATGGTCAATGGCACAGGAGTGTGTAAGAGTTGCCCACCAAACACTTTCATCAGGGCTGATCAGCCTGTAGGAGAGGCTGCTTGTGTTCAGTGTGGACCAAATACACATAGGAACAAGGTAAGGACAAACAAGATATATATATCTATATTGTTATTTTGTGACTGAGAATATACAGTACAGAGACATTTCACTCTGTATTTTTATAGCTCATTACTTACCATGATGTCATGTAATCATGTGCCTGATATCTCTAATGTCATATTCATATTGATATAATTGATTCCCTGATTCCTTTCCATCCTCCAGGCCCGCTCAGCTTGCCTCAGTGACTGTACGTTGGACATGCAGACCGGTGGAGGTTTGCTCCTGCACTACAACTTCTCTCCTCTGGCCAATGTCACCGGCTTCCGGAGCAGCCCCCGCTTCACCAGCAAAGGCCTGCGATACTTGCACCACTTTAATGTGGGTCTGTGTGGCAAAGAGGTGAGAAATTGTGATGTTGATATGCTTTTTTTTGTAAAATTCAGTTTGATATGCGCCTTAACCTGTGGTCATGACACCCTGTGTTTCTCTTACAGAACAGAGAGCTAGCAGCCTGTGTCGATAATGTAACAGAGAGTGGGAGGGAGGTGAAAGGTTATGTCTGCCAGTCCACAGTGGTTCCCTCTGACATCAGGAGCCAGACTGTGGTGTCCTCCCAGCCCTTCATTATTGGTGACACACTCATTGGTACGGGCTGAATGCTGCTTTCTGGCAAAAAAGAGCATATGCTTTTCAAATTTAAGGAACCAATAAACTTACTAGACTGGGCCTTTTAAAACAGGCCTGAAAACCTTTTTCTGTCACCTTCTACATAGTTTACCACTGCTTTTACCCTTATTGCTTTGCATTTTGCAATTTGCTTTTAATGAAAAGCATGTTATAAAAGAATGCATTACTTTTAATGTTATTATTAGTGTGACTATCATTACGCCTACTAGTAGTAGTGGTGCAGCTACAGTACTATTACTACTACTACTACAGGGGTTAGTGTCAGGGTGTAGGATCATCACTGAACAGTGACTGAATTATACTTATCAAATAACTTGTTGTGTAATATATAATGTAATATATAAGGTCACAATGTATAATTCTGGTATAGAGTAAGTATACAGTATGTCTTCTGTCTCTGTTTGAAGGTGTAACCACTGATACAACCCTGAGTCACATCTCCTCTCCGGAACAGTTATTCCCCACTGCGTCCAGCCTGCCAGACGTGATATTCTATTACAGGTTACTTAAATCACATTTTAATTTATTTTTATTTCTGTCTTTCATTCAGTGTGATATTTTCAGTTATATATTCAATTGTAGCTATTTGATACTGTAAGTATTGTTGTTGTTTAATTATAAATTGAAACGCAAAAGTAAAATCACCTTTCATTTCTAAATATACCACAGGGTTAAAGGTAAAACCTTCACATTCCATATTATGTTTGTTGCAGGTCTAGTGAGATAACTCAGGCATGTAAACATGGCAGGTCAACAACCATCAGACTGAGGTGTGGTCCCACAGTGACAGCCAAAGACCATATCACTCTGCCAAGGTATCACCATGATTAAGCTGAACTTTTGAAGAATCATCCAGATAACATTTGATTTGGCACACATATTACAAGGGTTATATTTGGCACCAGCGTGTCACATACTGAGCTCTCTGAATCTGAACTTTGGACAAAGTGACCCCTTGGGGATAATTCACGGAACTACAACTAATGTATTAAGTCAGAGTGGGCAAACTTCTCACTCCCTGTTTCTTGCCTTTATGGTGTTTTCCTGCACAGTAACTGTTCAGAGGGGACATGTGACGGATGTTCCTTCCACTTCCTGTGGCAGAGCCAGCATGCATGTCCACTCTGCACTAAAAACCACTACAGAGAGATTGTCAGTGCATGCATCCAGGGAATACAGGTAATGTTGCACAGGCATGGACATATCAATAAGAATTTATTAAATGCTATATGACTGAGGCAAATCAACCTGTTTGTGTGTGTTTCAGAGAACCACCTATGTATGGCAACAGCCCTTGCAGTGCTACGGTGGGGAGTCTCTACCAGCACAAAAAGTCAGTGCTTGTGTGACTCTGGATTTCTGGCTCAAGTTTGGAGTTTCCACAGGAACGATTGCTGCTGTGCTGCTCATCAGTATCAGCTGCTATTTCTGGAAGAAGACACGCAAGTAAGACTAATGACCTTTACCCCTGCTTTCCTTTGGTGTTTGTTGTCGAACCACCGATATACTGTACATAATTTGAGGTTACTGGTGAAGTTTGCGTATTTGTTCAGCCACACGCTGCATGTAATTGCAATTTACATCCAAGATTGAATTCATATGAGGGTTATTCTAGTAATAACAATATAAATAAATAAAACTGAAACCTAACCTATGAGTGTGAAAATTCAGAAACCGAAAGAAACTGTAACCTATGTTGACAAGATGCCGTTCCTATCAGAGCTCTACAGTTTGTAACAATGAACATCCTCCCTCCTCAGGCTACAGTATAAGTACTCCAAGTTGATGATGACCTCTGGGGGTAATGAATGCGAGCTCCCTGCTGCAGACAGCTGTGCAATCATGGAGGGAGAGGATGCAGAGGACGACCTCATCTACCTCACTAAGAAATCCGTCTTCACCAAAATCAAGTCCTTCTCAAGAGAGGTCAGTAACCCCCCACCACAAAAAAGCTCACATTGAGAAGATACTCAAAGCATCTATTCATCCTACATGTTGTTATCCATACGTTTTCAGAGGACATCAGATGGATTTGACTCGGTTCCATTGAAGTCATCATCTTCAGGCCTGCATAGAGAAGACGATGACTCAGATGACCCTTAAGATGACCCTCAGAAGATGAACAGATCCTTTATGAAACCCTACTACCATCGAGGCATCGAGGATGTGTTACATCAACGGTGTAACATCAGTGCATCTCTAGTGGATGTCTCCATAGTTTCAAAGAAAAGCCAATCAACAAAACCTTTCGGTTTTCAAATTTTCTTTTAATGCCAACTATGTTTAACACCGACTATATCAGAGTTGTCTTGTAAATGCATTTTATTTATTATAAATGCAATTCCAAAAATATATAGGTTCATTAAGGGATTTTTAAAATCATGTCTAGAGAGAAGATTTATGTGGTATCATTTGTCATAGGTTATCAAGACAAATACTAGTCTCCATATTGGGGATATTTTTACACCCAGAGTGTCTTTCAAAATGATCTAAGACCCATATAGAAACTGTTGATGTTTACTTTGGAGTAATGTTCATAACGTTACATTTTTTGACGATCTGTGAACCTGTGTGCAGTTACATAACTGTGAGTGTGTATGTCTTGCGCTATATTTATTCTGCTTATTATGTTTTTAATACAAATTATGTTTAACAAAAGCTTTGGTAGCCCATTCTACTGCACCAAAGATTAAGGCATAATTTTCCTTTATTGAGAAATAAAGACATTCTGTATTACAAAATGTAAACAAATAGGAATTAAACGAGACCCCTAGTGCTCCCTCGTAAGCTCCTTCTTCAGACTTGATGTACATGACATGAGAACTAAAAACTAAACAGACTGAAAATAAAAACACAATAATAAAAACTATTTACATAGAGTACCAAAGAATAATATTATATAACATGTTTCCTTTCTATCATCAGTTGTTGCTTCCGTGCTCTCTGCCATTTTCCCCTCAAGACCGTCGTTTTCACCACTTTGTTGGGCCGTTCATGTGGCTTCCATTATGAATTATAATATTTCTGATAGCACAGGAATGCAACATGAGATTTTCTGGCAGCGTCTGTCTTTCCCTCGGCTCGAGAGGGACATCTCGCGAGATGTTGTGATTTGCAAGCGGGGCGAAATCTCAGGCACTGCATGCAAGTGGAGGAGGGCAAATAGCGTTTTAACTTTAAAACGTGCATGCAACCGACCATTCAGCAACAGTTCGTGAAGTAGATATAGATTAACGAATATTTTGTAACTACGAGAAACATTTTTTTGTATTGCTTTTGTACTTGGGGAAACTTACTTACGTTGCACGGCTCAAACTAGGAACCCACCTTACACCAAGCAAGGAAAAGCAGAAGTCAACTTGTGAGTTGTTCTGCAGGAATGTCGCAGAAAGAGAGCCCGACGTTTTATCGGCAGGAGCTCAACAAGACGGTTTGGGTGGTGCCCATGCGTTACCAAAGCCTGTGTCCCGTCGGTTCTGGAGCCTACGGATCCGTGTGGTAAATCACGTCTTTTATGTGTGTGTAGCCTTACCCCCATTCATTTAGATGAGGCCTGTCCTGCAGATGCTAAAGTTGGGTTAGCGCTCCAGTTCCACTACCTAGCTAATGGTAGCTAACAAGTTGCGTGTTGTTCAAACACGATGCGTGTTTGAACAACAAAACTTGACTTCTAACTCATAACGTTACTCATCCACTTAACGGCTAGTGTACTGACTCCGTGTTTGTCTAACTATAGGAATTTTAACTAACCTCACAGTCTACTCTCACAAGTAACGTTGCAGGAAACGGCAACTTCGTACCTAGTTAGACAAGTAGAAATCGGGGCGGATGGTCTAACTCAGTTGGTTATGTTGTATAGTAACGTCGTGTGCTGTTTCCGGAGGTTACTGTAGTGGTATTCGGTCTGCAACATACATTTGTTTTATTTTATGCTGTTGAAGCCTTACAACCAGTTGATATAGTCCTACCCGAGTTGCCTTTTTTCTAAGTCATGCATGTATATCTGCACAGACCACGCACAAACCCATATGTTGGAGAGCTGCTTCAGTACGTTATGATGTAGGTAGGATGTGACTAACATATTAGAGTTTAATGTGTTTGGGAGGATATTATGATCCTGTGTCAAACTTCAAAACTACACCTTATAGATACATCGTATGGATATCTCTACAGTGAATGCTTTAAGAACACATCTCCAACAGTTCACCCTCTCCACTGAGGATTAATGGGACTACTGTGGAGAGGGTGAATAGTTATAAATACCTGGGAGTCCACATCACAGAGGATCTCACATGGACAATACATACAGACACCCTGGTGAGGAAGGCAAGGCAGCGCCTTTACCACCTCAGGCAGCGCCTTTACCACCTCAGGCAGCTGAAGA
>OOFE01029840.1:6544-26182 GCA_900323365.1 Monocentris japonica | reverse complement strand
AGAGCACAACAACAGAGGACGTACACTCCACTGAGGATTAATGGGACTACTGTGGAGAGGGTGAATAGTTATAAATACCTGGGAGTCCACATCACAGAGGATCTCACATGGACAATACATACAGACACTCTGGTGAGGAAGGCAAGGCAGCGCCTTTACCACCTCAGGCAGCTGAAGAAATTCAGAGATGCAGAACCAGAGCCTGTCAGATCATGAAAGACCCTCACCACCCCAACAATGGACTGTTTCAGCTGCTGCGGTCAGGCAAGCGCCTCCGCAGTCACGCAGCCAAAACAGAGAGACTGAGACGGAGTTTCTTTCCTCAGGCCATCAGGACTGTGAACTCTGACCTCACCAGGGCCCCCACCATGCTCCACACACTGCCCCTCTTTTGCACTCACATACACACACACACACACACACATAGACATACACTTGCAACTACACATATTTATATATTTTCATATTTTTCAGATGCTTGATTTATATTTTATTTTGATACCTATTGTAAATAGTGTGCTTCGTTTTTTACTATAAATATTGTTTTTGCTACTGTTGTTTTTTGCACAATCCCGTAAGCATTGCCACTTTTCATTTCACTGCACATCCTGGATGCGTATGTGACAAATAAAGTTCTTTACTTGACTTGACAGTGAGATATCTGCTTTTACAGTCTGGTAGAGAGGCTGCTTACACTCTACCAGTCTAAGAAACATCTTTGTTTTCCTTTTTATTAAAAGTCTCAAATCAAGAAGCAGCCACTCTACTAGACTGTAAAAGCAGATTTCTCACTGTTGGAGATATGGACTTAAAACATTCACTGTAGAGGTCTTGATTTTAATCAAGGAAACAAAGATTCAATCGGAAAACCCCTATTGA
Organism: Monocentris japonica; assembly: GCA_900323365.1. Lineage (NCBI taxonomy): Eukaryota > Metazoa > Chordata > Actinopteri > Trachichthyiformes > Monocentridae > Monocentris > Monocentris japonica. The sequence goes on along the minus strand of OOFE01029840.1, from coordinate 25,303 downwards.
ATCTTGTTTTCCTGGTAACGTTTCCTGAATGTTGCTTGGTAACAGAATAAGCTTTCACGGGATGGGCGCTATAAATTCAGATGGACCCATTGCATTGGTCTGATGATTAAATAGCTTGTGCTAATACTATCTAGGACACAACATTGTTGGCATTTAACTGTTGTTTAAGTGAGCAGATGTTTGTTTTGCACATGGAAGCAGACAGCTGTGCTGTTGCTAGGCAACAGGATAATCTGTTGCTGGTCAGATTACCATCAGCTCCACAGTGCACTGACCATGTTTTTTTTTTTTTTCTTTTATACATTTGGCTTGTATCATTAATGGTTACTCCTTCTAAACACGGTGGAATCGGCCCTAAGAAAACCGTCAAACTCAGACCATGTCACTCACTGCTGCCCGTGACTGTGGTTAGGCTAGCTGATATTTACAGGCAAGAGGAAGTGCTAGTGAGATAGTTCTCTCTTCACTTTGTCTGACAGACACCAGGCAAGGCTGGTTTCAGTGTGCTGAGAGATGACATTTTCTGCTGATGTCGCTCTTTTCCCCAGCCTTCAGCACTTCTTACAGCAGCTAATTTGGTTTCAATAGCAAATCTGCAAACTCTTGAGGGTAACAGGGTTTTTCTTATCCGCCTAAAAATGACAGCATAGCTCTATTAATAAAGACTGCAACATAGTTTAAAGTATTTAGTAGATGTATTTAGCATTTATAGGCTTAATTCTTCAAATCATTATGTGCTGATAAAGAGATTGATAATAGATTGTTGCATGGGGGTGCGGTTATTATAAGAATTATGCTGAGTAATAATGTTAAAGACTGATCCCAAAGGTTTATCCCTCATTTAACAGTTCATCATTTGATGAGAAGCTTGGCTTGAAGATAGCTGTGAAGAAACTCTCACGGCCTTTTCAGTCCATCATCCATGCGAAGAGAACGTACAGAGAGCTACGGCTGCTTAAGCACATGAAACATGAAAATGTGAGTCTGTCTCTCTTCCATTTGATCTATCCAACTGTTCCTTCCCGAACTGAAAGATGTGACTCTATGGAGGCAAAAATGAAACTAGGCTCTTTGCAATGATATCTGCTTTAGGGACAAGTCCTTTGTATTTATCTGCTTATCTAATGCCTCAGAATGTCTTTGCATCAACAAACTTGCGGTACATTAATGTTCTTACATGGCCTATTATCGCTGTTCTTTACATCGTTTACATGACTTCTGTTTTGTTATTGTTGCAGGTGATTGGTCTCCTAGATGTCTTCACCCCTGCTACCTGTCTGGAGGAATTCAATGATGTGTAAGCTGAATGCATTTGGGCTTAATATATACGCCGATCAGCCATAACATAAAAACCACTGACAGGTGAAGTGAATAACATGGATTATCTTGTTACAATGGCACCTGTCAAGGGGTGGGATATATTGGGAAGCAAGTGAACAGTCAAATGGGCAAGCGTAAGGATCTGAGCAACTTTGACAAGGGCCAAATTGTAATGGCTAGACGACTGGGTCAGAGCATTTCCAAAACGGCAGGTCTTGTGGGGTGTTCCCGGTATGCAGTGGTTAGTACCTACCAAAAGTGGTCCAAGGAAGGACAACCGGTGAACCGGCGACAGGGTCATGGGTGCCCAAGGCTCACTGATGCGCATGGGGAGCGAAGGCTAGCCCGTCTGGTCCGATCCCACAGAAGAGCTACTGTAGCACAAATTGCTGAAAAAGTTAATGCTGGCTATGATAGCTGTCAGAACAGTGCATCGCAGTTTGCTGCGTATGGGGCTGCGTAGCGGCAGACCGGTCAGAGTGCCCATGCTGACCCCTGTCCACCGCCGAATGGTTTTAATGTTATGGCTGATCGGTGTATATTGTAGTGCCTTACCCTCAGGTTTCCCTCACTGTGTCCATTGAAGTGGGGTCAGGGTGTCATCTCAGCAGTAGTTGTGCTTAATGTAACAACAGTATTGAACAATATGCTGTCTGTACTTGCTGTGCAGCAGACAACCATGGCCACGCCTGGGAAACACCTGGAGGCCAGCCAATAGTCTAAACAGAGTGGAATGTTTCTTAGACTGTCCAGTTTGTTAGTTATTCAGTCACCCACAGCTACAACAGTAGTTTCACCACCAGCTTCCTTTCCTCTGCTATCCTGGTTCCTGGCTTTGTAAAATGTTGCTTTGTTGGCAAGCAGGTAGTTATTGTTTATTGATGTTGAAATTCATTGGAAATGGGAAGTAGACAGCTAGTGCCTTGGTCCTGATTGGTTCATGCTGCCTACCACGCTGTGTATGGATGCCAGAGCGAGCATGTCAGCCGTTCACGCCTGGGCCTGCGGCGGTGTTGTACGGTGCTAAGCTCTGACTCTTTTCCCCAGTCATCCCCCTGAATAATCTGACTCTCAACCATGCGGTGTGTTGTGCTGCTTAAGACAAGGTCACACGAGGCTAGATTTTAAGCCTGACTAGACCATCCCAACTGGACACTCAGACACTATGATAAATGATGAAACAAAAGAGTTCTTGGTGGTGGACTCAGACTTTTGGACCCCACTGTAGTTGACATTAGTAGAGATTCCCAAGTCCACTTGCTCTAATCTTGAAAAGTTGCCATACAATCTTATTTAGAGGTATAAATCTCATATAAAATGGCAACATACGTACCTGGATCAATCCACATAAAAATGCAATTACAAATTAAGTGAAAGAAGTCTCATACGAAATTCTTCATCAATGTTATCCTTGCAATAACGTCACTTCAAAATACATTTGTAAATGTAAACTAGCTTCTCTATCATGAAGCAAGAAACGATAGAACAGCTGCAAAAAGCACCTTTTTGTAATTGAATTTACAGTGAACTGTTCTGGACGAATGGGAAAATGTTTTTGAATGACAAACTCGGGGAGTGTGTTCATGTGTGTAACAGCACATCTTGGCCCGGTGTAAACAAGCGTGAACATCTTCAGGCTTTAACGATACCTTGAACAAGAATGTAAATTGGACCTTTTCCACGCCCCTCAGCATGGTGGTTCTGTGAGCTGTCCTCCCGAGTTGCCCCACTGTCTCAGATTAATATTATGTTGCAGAGAGAGTGAAAAATAGGGAAAAGGTGGACGGTCTGGAAACAAACTCCTGCAGTGGAGTGGAGCTTTTTCCATACTAGGAAAGTTGTATACTCTTAAGGTCTGCTGTTTTCTGTCCATACATGTATTTATCTCCAAAAGAACCCAGGACATGCAGGTGCTGTAACTGTGGTTCCCCTCTGCTCTAAAAATATAGACTGACTCACACTGACATGGCAAGGCTCCTCAGAGCTCCAGCCCTCCTGTTTCTATAGGAGAGGGGAGGAGAGGTCAGTGGATCAAGGGGGATGAGACGTCACTATTTATATACCTTTTTCCAAGCCTGGTGAACTCTGTAGCGTGAGTGTGTGGCCCTGCGTTGCTGTCTTTTGATGTCACCGAGAATAAGGTTAATGAGGACAAGTTCAAGCTTAACCCGCCACTATTTTAAGGTCTCACTCGCTTCTGTATGAGAATAGAAGGGTATTCATGAAAGGGTATCTGAGCAGCAGGCTGACGAAGCGTACACATGGCTGTGTGTGTTTTGGCTGCAAAACTGTTACTGTAGCATCCTGTTCTTTCCCTCTTTCAAGTGCTTACCACTCTTTGGGCTTTTTAAACAGCATTGGTATGAGATTTGAATTATCCACCGATACAGTCCCATTAAGCCCACTTAACTGGGCATGTTGTTAAATGACATTCCATTTGTGAAGGGCTTGGCCTCTTAAGCCCTCTGGAGAGGAGTGTGACTGAAGTAGCAGTTAAACCGGTTTGAGCCGTATGGTAAATTAGTCTCTGCCTGCAAAATAAATAGTTATAATGTTCATTTATGTCCATCTTGCCTTTTTATGAAGTGAAAAAAAAAAAAATTGAGTGATTTAATCTCCGTTGATCTCTCTTGTGAATGGCAGGTATCTCGTGACTCATCTAATGGGGGCTGACCTCAACAACATAGTAAAGTGTCAGAAACTCACAGATGACCACGTGCAGTTCCTCATCTACCAGATCCTCCGGGGGTTAAAGGTAAAGCACCTTATTATGCTGTGTCAACAATGCTTAACTTGGACAAATTGCAGGACCAATGTTTTGTAAATTGTACTGCAGTGGCAAAGACACTTACGTGGTGGTGGATCAATACAATCATTGGTGATGTAATTTAATGCCTGTGTTCTCCTCTCTCTCTCCTCAGTATATCCACTCAGCAGACATCATTCACAGAGTAAGTGCCTTGTTTGATTTTGTCCACAGGGATTCAGCTATGAAATGGAAAATAGTCACTTTGTCTCTGACCCAGATTGAAAAAAAAGTGTGTCAGGGTTTATGGTATCTTCCACATGGCAGAATCAGGCTTGGGCCTTGTACAAACACTGGAAGGGAGGGAAGTCATAAACGGGACCTTTATTTTGCATGGTGTTGATGATAAAATACTGTCATTTTAACATGGGGAAAAAAACAAAGGGCCACATTTTTTAATTTAGTTGAGTTGGAAAGTGGTTACATTCAAAATCGTTCAGGGGTGACGTCATCACATGAACCTAAATTGCAGTAATTCACTGTTACGGGTTTTCTCCCTCTAGGACCTAAAACCTAGTAACCTGGCTGTAAATGAGGACTGTGAGCTCAAGGTCAGTGAACTGCAGCTTTCATTCAAAGCATTTGTTCATTCTGAATCAATCTGGTGAGGTTTTGTAAACAACAATGCTTTTCTTTTATTTCAATCTTTCTCAGATCTTGGACTTTGGTTTGGCACGGCACACTGATGACGAGATGACTGGCTATGTGGCCACCCGCTGGTACCGGGCCCCAGAGATTATGCTGAACTGGATGCACTACAACATGACAGGTAGAGAGACAACTTCAGAAGCATTTCTGTTGCTCACTTTTCCAGTGATCAGTAACTTTCTGCTTCCATATGTGTTATGACTTTATTATTATTATTATTATTATTATTTATTATTTATTATTGTTGACCACTAAATCTTAAGTTTGTGTTTGCTTTCCGTGTTTTCAGTGGATATTTGGTCGGTGGGGTGTATAATGGCAGAACTTCTCACTGGAAGAACTCTGTTTCCTGGTACTGACCGTATCCTTTTCGGTTGAGGACTTATCCATACCGGTTCACCTGTTCACCCTCTGAGCTCTCATGGTTGGTTGGTGAGATTATGGCACACCATTTTCAGGCGAAATCCCACTGGTCAAGCATACATTGAAATGGTTGTGGAAGCACTGATTTATGCTGCTTACAAATTTTTGCAGGTACAGTTGCAGAAACTGATCTCCAAGGCTTCTTTTCAATGTCCTCTTCTAATGTCCTCTTCTTTTCAATTAACTCTTCTAATGCACTCCACTGATTTCTGCCTCCTCCAACATGATGCCACCTGAAATGTCTTTATGTTCCTATCAATATAATGCAGCTAGTACTCGTTTCCACTGTCCCCTCTTGCTCAACACATACCCTTTGCTGTAACATTTCCCCCTGACTTGTTCCAACATCGTCCGTATGCAACCTTGGCCTGGGTCCATTTTCCGCCTTCACCACAACTAGTCTTTGTGTGGGCATATTAATCTGCAGCGTGTTTGTCCTCATTGTTTTGTTTATCTTCCTCTCCACCTGCCAATGTTTTCAGGCTAACGGCTGAGCTCTTAAGTAGGTATACAGCAGGGTTGCCCACCGTGTCCACGCTGTTTTCCTGTTGTAAGCTGCCAATATAAATTACATGCCACTTCCACTGGTTACACTGCATGTACTCTTTCCGCTCTTCTCTGTGCAGTATGAGATGTGACTTTTATGTAGATAGAAAGACTTTTTCTTTTGTCACATCTGGTGTGTGGAATATAGTAAATGTATTGAAATTAAATATCACAGATCAAGTCATGTTGGTTTGATAAGGAAGATAAAGTCTAACGGGTCAAATTCCAAGGTGTCCCTTGTCCAGCTCCTGGTCTTCCTTTACCGTGTGCTGGTAGACATTGATCAGTTGAAGCTAATCATGCTGCTCGTCGGAACGCCAGAGCCCGAGCTCTTGATGAAAGTATCTTCAGACTCTGTGAGTTCGCCAAGTCATGCAAGGTCTTTTTCCTCCTAATTTGCCATTCCACTCTGCTGTGCATCAATGTGTAATTAATTATCTGCTACTCAGTTTTCAGCATGCTTTGCACCCTTCAACTTTGTGGATTTGTGATAACATGCAAGGCTTGGTTTCTTCTTGTTTTTTATCTGAGTGAAATGACATGACATTTGGCATAAGATTCTTCTGCCACAGGTGATTAACTTGGGTTCTGTCTTTCACGGACTGACCAGACTCTTCTTCAATCCAATAACGTAAAGCATGTTGTGTTATTTTTCTCTCTAAATCTGCCAACCCCTAACTGGCTTCTCTTCGCCTTTTTTTTTCCCCCACGTATTGCTTCAAAGCTTGGAGTTCCCTTTTCACACCAGCCTCATAGGGCAACTAGAGGTTAGCCACACAGCCTTAGATTGAGAAGCTGCTTCTTAACCAACTCTGCTGTATCGCTATACTCCCCTTGACCCAAGCCTTGTAGATATAAACCAGCTTCAGCAGATAATGCGTCTGACAGGAACGCCCCCAGCATCTCTAATAAGCAGGATGCCCAGCCATGAGGTGAGCAGGATCCACAGTTGCTTTCTTTAGACCAGACCAGGGCAGGACCACAGGCCTACTGTGGTGCACTTTCTCCTGGGCTTGTAAAGCAATGCAGCTCTTGCTCAATATCCTTGATCTATGTTGGAGTGTTATCCCTCGCAAACAGTATAGTGACAAATAACACAATATAGCCACATCCAGGTTTGAATAATAACAGTAACATTTGATACCAAAATGTACTTATACTTAATCTGATTTAACTTAACTCTTTAGTGATGAAGCAAACAAGGTCTTTTTTTCAACTGTAATTACAGTAATTGAGTGGTGTCTGACCTGCTTGCTGCATGTAATTGTAACAATGACTGCCATGAGCGGCTCCTAACTTGTTGGCTTCAGGAGCAGTCATTAACAGTAGTTTTTTTCAGAATGACTTTGAAACAATTAAATGTATACAATAAATATGCACCTTAAGATCTACAGTAACAATCAAGTTCCTGTTGTTGACAGTTACTAACAACACTGCTGTGTTAAAGATACTTGGCTATAAGGTGTTTCTTTTTTTGTTCTGTCTGCACATTCATGAGATCTACTGTCTTACCTCTCTCAACATGACTCTGTGTGATTCACATGTTATTCTTTGTATCAGTCAGTGTGATAATCTAATCAGAAACAATATGCTTGGTAAAATAAAGACACATGGATTTGTCTTTGTCATTGGTGTAGGGACGAATTGACTAGTCAGTTTCACAGTACATACCGACAAGACAACAGGGACTCATATACAGTGCAAAGGGACAGTGCAAGACAGAGTAGCTTTGAGATCAGCATTGAACAGTACATTCAGTATTATGGCATACAGTATAGTTGCAGCTGTAGACTGGGCCAATGCTCACTACACTTCAGTCTACCGTGAGCTAGTTATGTTGAATCGAATCAGTGGGTTGAAATAAGTACCGAGCATTATGGAACAGACGATACAGAATGTGAATGACCTGTAGTTTCTCGTTGGAGTTGACCTTTTGATTTACAAATTTTCCCAGGCCAGGAACTACATCAACTCCCTGCCACAGATGCCAAAGAGGAATTTTTCTGATGTGTTCATTGGCGCCAACCCACAAGGTAAAACCGGACGAACCCGGCTTTTCTGGACAGAGGCTGTGTTGTTTAGATTAATTCCCTTTACACCACATCCTTGATTTTTCCTGTCCATCCACTGTGGCTGATGGTGCCTAACATTATTTGATGAATCTAAACCTCGGCCACAATAATTTCTACAACAGAGTGAGCAGTGGCAGCATTAGGCTTTGTCTAAAACCTCACAACTCCATGCTATTACACATTTTTCAGAATTCCATTTTTACACTCAGTTTTCATGATTGAACTTGTGATTTCCACAAAGCAGAAAACACAGAGCACTAGGATGATTATGCATGGATCATAAATGCAGCCTGTTTTTTTTTTTTTTTTTTCTAGCTGTGGACCTGCTGGAAAAGATGCTGGTTCTGGACACAGACAAGCGGATCACAGCAGCTGAGGCTCTGGCGCACCCCTACTTCGCCCAGTACCACGACCCAGATGATGAGCCTGAGGCCGAGCCATATGACCAGAGCTTTGAGAGCCGTGAGCTGGAGATCGAGGAATGGAAACGTATGTGTAATCATTACTCTACAGTGCAATTCTAATAGACATTGTGACTGAAAGAATCTCTAATGGTCTGAAAGTATTCATTTTAGTCTCAGAATAAATCTGTTCCCATGACAGGATTCTTACGCGGATCTGTAAAAAACATTTGATAACTTGGAGGTCTTGAAAAGTTCAAAACATCTTGACTGCGTATTTTATGTGGTTTTAGACTCACTGACATTTCTTATATTGTGGAGCAGAATCTCCATGGTCTACTCACATTGCCCAGCCATTATCAGCATACATCATACTGAACACCAACCAAAATCCTCAAATTGAGTCAAAAAATGAAGGTCTGGGAAAATGTGGAAGAACCCTGATATATTTTTGGATTTGTTAATACTTTCTCTTTCTTACAGGGTTAACCTATGAGGAGGTGCTTAGTTTTGTGCCACCTATCTATGATGGAGATGAAATGGAGTCATGAGACCCGCTGTACGCATCCACCCCAGCATCCAGCAATTCAACATCACCCTGAAGATCAGAATTAGTATCATACAAACATGCAAACCGTTTTATCAGTGCCTACAAATCTTAGTCAATCTTAAATATCAGACAATGCATTCTCCATGGTTAGTTCTTGTCAGGGGATCATTACCAAAGTGGGTATAGGAAGATCTTGACCAATTATCATCATTATGATTTATGAACCACTAGTATTAATGGTCTGTTTCTGGAAAATGCCATGCATCAGTTCTTGCCAATAGCTGAAATAGTTTTATATTATTTTGAAGTTTTTTATTTAGACTTTAATGACTCATCACTGTGACACTCAGAACATGAGATGCTGAAACATCCGGACCTATAGCTGTGCTATTGTGTATTACAAATTTACTATTGAATAACTTATGAAAAGCTTTTAGTGTCTATCAATTAAATATGCTAGTCTGCCACTCACTCTGCCAAGCTGTTAAACATAGCACTGTCACATGCATTTGTAAAATGACCGTTGAATGATCCGTCTCAATTATCTACATCATAGTTTCTGTTTCAAAACCAAAAAATAGAATGAACTTTGGAGGGCATTCATACCTGCGAGAGTAGTAGGATTTATGCCTGTTAAATGATTTTAGGTATTTCACAATTTGAGGATATGCCCGTTCTCTGTAATCACTGACCTTTCAGTGCTAACCAATAGAATCTATGTTGTTTATGTTGATAGTCTAGCAGCCCTTTGTCGAGCTCCTTTCCAAGGTGAGGAGTCTTGTCTAATAGGTAACTTAAATGAAAGCCCTAGGACTCCTGTAACATATTTTGGCTACATATTTCAATCAGATAGAATAATCTGAGCCTCTGCCGTTTAAGTACAGTGCCACTCAACAAGGCATCAAAACAGGAAAATGATGTATTTGTGGGTACACAATCTTCTCAAAACTTTGTAAATATCTGTTCCATATATTTTTTAATCTTTGACTTTTTGTGGTTAGTCATTAAGTAATCACTATTAGCATGTACATCATTTAAAGTGTGTGTGTGTGTGATGTGAGTGCATTGTTGGTTTACAGGAATTTGATGTGTCGTTATAAAACTGCTAATAGAAATACTGCTTAAATGTCTAAATGAGGGATTTAGATGTATTTATACTTTGTGGAGGTGGTATTTATAAACAACAATCAGAAGACCTTAAACTATTTTCAGTCCAGCAGACTACTATCATGATGCCTTTGTTTATCAAAAATAAAGACTTATTTTTAAGAGTCCTAAGTTTGTTTGTTTTTGAAATTGCCAGATGTTCTCTCAGGCATGTTTCACTATAAATTTTCTACCATTAGTATTTTGAATCTTTTGAACAATGACATTGTCCAAACTATCTGGCAGAGTCAATGGATGAACACAAAATTAAGTCAACATTCTGTGACCATGACCACACAGTAAAAGTAACGATATTTTAAAAGAGATTAACTCAGTCTTTAACACAAATACACCACATAAAATACATATGTATAACAGTTTACAGGGCACTTTTCCTATTGCTATGTAGCTTTAGTCAGTCAAGTAAAGAGGTGAATTCATAAGAAAAGTCTTAACGTCCAGGTAGAGACATCAAGGTAGGGACGCTGCCGTTGATGAAAACGCACGAATGCGCATGTGTGGAACATTCGATCGCTGCTAGTCTAGCTAACTGCTAGCAACGAATACAGCCAACATGGAGAGAAAAGGTAATCTTTACAAAGACATACAATACACACAATATGTAACGTTAGCCCGTGTGTTTGTTGACGCAATAGTTGATATGTTTCTTTGCAATTATAAATTTAAAGTTTCGTTGCGCTGCACGCTTTCAGATGGTAGTGGAATTGAACACGTCTGTCACGCACTGTTGAGCTGAAGCAAGCTAACGTTTGCTATATCAAAATTAGCGTTAGCTTCAACGAAACATGTCAGGATTAGCTAGCTAGATATAGCTTCCTAGCTTCTGCAATTTCAAATGCCACCTGAAACAACGATAACATAAACCAGATATGATTATGTTTGTTGACTAGCTAGCCAGCTGACTAGCTGTAATTACTTTGCGCACTTGAATGTTAAGCCTTTTCTAAGAAAGGTTATCCTAAGGTAGCTAACTTAGCTATCGAACGTACATGGCTACCCATATCAAACTGCCTCTTCCTGGCAGAAAATATGTCTCTCCTATTGAGCCACATTTTCCTGTTGATAGTTGCAGACACGCGATAATACAATGCATAATAATATAGTTTATGTATCACAGGTAAGCTAGTGAAGTGCCTTGGCCCGAACAGTTTCAGACGTTTTGCCTTGCGTGTATGCTGGACAACAAACAGCAGCCAATTAATGATAAAAACAATATGCCATTTTATTCTTTGACAGTTTTGGCACTCCAAGCGAGGAAGAAGAGGGCGAAAGCAAAGAAATCCAGTAAAAAGTGAGTTTTTCCCCAGTCCAAGGTCGTCCTCTTTTTATGCTGTATATTAAACATTTAAATTGGCATGTATTTTGTTTGAATGACTGGGTACTGCAACCTTTCAGAGGTGTCCATTAGTGGCAGTCTAACGCACAACATGCTGTCTCTGCACAGTCCAGACCTTCGGATGTCGAAATGTACGTGAGGTCTTTGAATGTATGCTTACAGTCTGGCAATATTTTGGTCTATCCATTTTTCAATACTAATGATCAAAGTCTTTTAAAAGAATCATATAGTTTAGAATACCCAATGGAATTAGTATTATTGTTAAAAAAGCCGACTGGTTTGAACAATAGTTATTCTTTTGTTCAGCTTTGTGATATAGTAAGGTTTCCATATAGAACGTGCAGCATGTATAGCTTGAAATTAGGGAACTTCTTGGCTATAATGTGAAAATAGTTTACCAATGATTGCGATCCCCCCTCTGAAACTTTGATCTTCAATACTAATTGTTTTGGTTTACCTAAAAATCTACTAATCATGCCATCTCAAGCTTCCTCCAGAGTGTTACATAACACCCTGTGCTATATTTAAAACAAGAGAGTGATGAAGCCCACATCAGCCCACCGAAGCATGGCATTTCAGAGAAAAAACAGCCAATACAGATAAACTTACCCCCCGCCATTGCTGTCCTAAACCCACATGTCCAGTATGCATTAAATTCATTTAATATCCAAGAAATTAAAAATGTTTTGAAACAATAGCCTTACATACCACAATCGTACCACAGTCTTCCTTGCATGTTGAGCAACCATATTTATAGAAGAACATATTCCCCACAATATTTATGGAAGAGCTGAAAGATGTCTTGGAGTGGAAGGGCAGTAGTTCTGTAAATGTTATATTAATGCAATCCTCTCAAGGCAAAGGTCTATGAACAGAGCCTGGAATAAGTGAGGAGCACCAGCAAAAAATGGGACCACCCACCAAAATTCATGGTGCAATATTCTTTTGTGGAAGATGTTAATTGAATTTGCTCTTGGAGCCATTCTTTAATTATAACATTCCTTGGGCTTATGACTGTTTTTATTTTTCAGTAGCCACTGAAGAGCTGTGACTAAGTAAGATTTAATCTTAATGCCAATTTTGATTCCTCTAAACAAATTTCCCTTTCACTCCATTATCGTGCCAGGCATGAATAAGTACAGATTCCCACAGTGCATTTTTGGTGATGACATAGCCTAGACCTAATTGATTAGCAGTTTATTTTACTGGTGATCTCAGTTCTCTGGCTCCCCAGTTGATCAGCTACCTTGATCTCCTCTAAGGAAAAAGAACCATTGGGCCTTTTGGCTTGCTAGTTATAGTTAACAACGGAACTGTTGGCAAACACAGCCTGAATTTGGCTCTCGAAGACCACGGCGCCGTGGCAATTCTAGTCTAGACGTGTCTAGTCTGACTGACAAAGCTGTGCAGTGGGAATAAAGTCAGAAAAAATAATACTGATAGTGTTTTTCAGCATGTTTTTCAGCCAATCACAATCAGGCTGCCTGATGTTGTTTTGTATTGTATTGAGCACAGTTGGCCGAGATGCATTGAGCAGGATGTGGGTGTGGTAATGGTATGGTGGGGAGGCAATCAGAGTTGACTGTTTGTCAGCTCTGGAGCAGAGGTAGAAAATCGCTATTCACCCATGAAAGATGTGCTAAGTCAAACCTCTCGAAAGGAATGCATTTCTATCATAAAAATGACAGACAATATTATGATGCTGTGATGATGGATACTCAGGACTGGAGACTTTTGAACTGAAACCAAGAAAGCATATGTGACAGACTCTATTCCCAATGAAGTCTATGATTATTGATGTGCATGTCTTTGCCCCACAGGCAGGCAGCCCATCCCAGAACTCAACCCCAGCCTCAGCCAGAAGCCTTGCCCCAGGAACCTGAGGAGGAGATCCTTGGCTCTGATGATGAGGAGCAGGAGGACCCCAACGACTACTGCAAGGGTGGGTCTCCTGTCTCATTGACCATCTCTACCCTGGTTGATCCTGTTGCTGTACTGTTTAGTCAGTGTGTATCCCTCCTCCTTTAGGTGGCTATCACCATGTTAAAATAGGTGACCTTTTCAACGGGAAATATCATGTGATCCGGAAACTGGGCTGGGGTCACTTCTCAACCGTGTGGCTGGCCTGGGACATCCAGTAAGAACACTTCACTTAATATTCTTACTGCATTGTTGTGGTAGGATCTTGACAGTACTTCCTGTTTGTGAACATTACGTGTTCTGTGGTTGCAGGGTGAAGAGGTTTGTTGCTATGAAGGTGGTGAAGAGCGCAGAACACTATACAGAGACGGCAGTGGATGAGATTAAACTCCTCAGATCTGTCAGTGGCTGAGTTCATTAATTTATTGTGCATTATAGTTTGAATTTCACTTTAATCGTCAAGTACAATATATGTACAGGAATTTGTTTCTTGATGACATTAGTGCAGAGATGCATTGACAACATAGTTTCACAGTACACACTGACGCATATGGTACAAGGACAACAAGACCTCACATACTGTGCAAGCCATAACCGACTATACGTATAATTACATACATTAGGCATTCAGTATTCTACATCTATGTGTGCTCAAGCAGTGTAACATGGTTGCAGCTGTAGAGGGAAGTTTGAGCAATAGTGCATTGGTCCAGTCTGCCATAAGGAAGTGGAACCTGAATGCAGCAATATGTTGATTTGTAAATCTTCTGTTTGTGCCTAGGTAAGAAACTCAGACCCCAATGATCCCAACAGGGAGATGGTGGTCCAGCTGCTAGATGACTTTAAGATCTCTGGTGTCAATGGAACTCGTATCCTTTACAGCCTTGTTTCTTTGCCTTTTTTGTGACTTCAATCTATTGTTTCTATTTCCCACTGGAAGGACTAGAGCCTTTTAATCCTGTGAAAAATACTTTGTCAGGCAAAGGATTATTCTTTGCCTTGGTGTCAAATTTAGCTGGAAGCCAGCACGCTACTAACAATGTAAACAACAGGTGATGGGTGTACTGAATGGAGCCTTGTATCCCAAACAGACCCCCACCACTAAACGTGTGCGTATGTGCTGTTTGTTATGGACACTTGAGTATAGAAAGATGTCTCCAAAACCCTAGGCACAGCGGTAATATGATGCTCCCTAGTGTTCACACTCCTACAGCACACCTTTCAGTAAAAATATTACTACTATTTGTGAAGGTGAATGACGTCGGGCCTCAACCAAGCCTAGGAATTGTTTTGGCCTAACTTGCAGAGTGTAGAGAATGACATACTAACAATCTCCTAATGGGTTCTCAGTCTGGTTTTACTTGCATTGCTGTCTGTTGCCATCTTGACTGCTGGGTTCATCAGATGTGTGCATGGTCTTTGAGGTGCTGGGACATCACCTGTTGAAATGGATCATCAAGTCCAACTACCAAGGCCTGCCTCTGCCTTGTGTTAAGAGCATCATAAGACAGGTAACCCGAGACCAATTGCTTCTCACTTTTGTTTTGCTGATGACTCATCTCCCAATAGTTATGAAGGTTCAGTCATAGACAAGCGTCCTTTGGTCGTTTGGTCCTAAACATTAACAAACCTTTATAAAACAGATAGTACTGGTCCTGAGTTCTGATTGGCTGAGTCACATTTAAAGCTGTGGCTATTATTAACGACAAAATGATTTATTGAACACTTTTTGTCTTAATACAATGGTGCGTTTCTGACGTTTTTAAAAGTATCGAAGTAAACCCATTTAACCTAATTTTCCATGTGTGCATTTTCCAGGTACTGCAAGGTCTGGATTACCTGCATACAAAGTGTCAGATCATCCACACAGACATCAAGCCGGAGAACATCTTGATGAGTGTCGACGAGCCTTATATCAGGAGGCTGGCAGCGGAGGCCACAGAGTGGCAGAGGGCTGGAGCTCCACCTCCCTCCGGATCAGCAAGTATGGGACACACATGCACATTCATTCAAGTACGTTCATGAGCCCAATTTCATGATACTTTATACTAATTTGATATTCTCATTTCAGTAAGTACAGCTCCTGCACCAAAACAAGTAAGTTATGTTATGTAGTTACCCTTTCATTATTTCACTAAGACATCAACCTCCTGAATTGTTAGTGTAATACACATTTGTACACAGTTGTCCCACAAATATCCAACTTAGAATGTGAGTTTTCCTTTATTTGTTGTCCTGCTCCTCCTCAGACAGTAAAAATGTCCAAAAACAAGAAGAAGAAGTTAAAAAAGAAGCAGAAGCGTCAGGCGGAGCTGCTGGAGAAGTGCATCATGGACCTGGAGGAGATGGAAAAGACACCAGAGACACGAGAGGAGGAGGAAGATGAGGAGGAGGAGGACCCACAGTCTCCCAAGGCGCGGGCCTGTGCTCCTCTCAGACAGGTGTCTCTTCAGGATATAGGAAATGAGGAAACAGCAGGTAAACAGCCATCATCAGAGGAATAATCTGTGCTTCCTGTATTTTTAATGCCATTGCTTCTGTTGTAGCCATAATATGGTACTTAAATCTCTGGTATGAGTCATTTGAGCAGAATTGTGTAATCTTCTGTCCTTCTCTGATATTGCTAGAGAGCAGTGTGAATGCAGATCTAATGAGGGTGGGACCAGAGGGGCTGCCTGAGGTGAACTGTAATGGCCTCTCCCATGTGGAGGTGGAGGATAGGCAGGCCCAGTGGAGGGACGAAGACCAACACAATGGCAACACAGAGCCCACAGAGGAATGTGCCACTCAGGAGGGACCACGCAAGGAGTCCCCTCTTCATCCCATCTGCAACGGCGTGGACTCTGCTGAACTCAACAAGCTGGACACTGAGACTGAAGGCAGAGGTGCTCACAGCAGTAGGGTGATTGAGAGAGGACCTCCTGGTGGGCTGGAGGAGGGAGAGCTTGAGCAGAACAGGTGTCAGGAGGAGGAAGAAGAGGAGAGCCCTAACTGTCAGTTTGGAGCCCAGGAGGGCCTGAGAAATGGTCAGTTGCGCACCATCATTACATATGAGGTTTTTTGCTAGTTGTTTGCTCTGGCTGGGCTGCCAGGGAGGTTCTATAGTAACTGATCCATGTGAACCTTGAAATATTGGTTGTAACATGAAGGAGTCCTCTTGTAGTAGATGTTCAGTCTGTTCTTATGTCTCTCTCTCCCTGTTCTGATGGTTCAGGCAAGCAAGCAGCAGGAGCCCTGCTAGTCAACCCCCTTGAGCCACTCAACTCAGACAAGATCAAGGTCAAGATTGCAGACCTGGGAAATGCCTGCTGGGTGGTGAGTAGTCTGCTAATGACCTAAGGGATTTCCTGATTAAGGCTGAAGCCTTCCACACCCAATGTCTTCTACCTGCCTCAATGGAAATACTCTGAGCTTCCAACTCTTTGTTTGACCAGGTGTATTCATATATTATTAGTAATGTTATGGTAGAAGGCAATGAGACAACTGTACGCTACTGTTTCTATCTACCTCTATAGAGGAAACAGCCTACACACTCTGCTTCCTTTCCAGTAGATAGTAATACATTTCTGCACCTTGGAGACAGGGTACAGTATATGGACTCTCTTAGTTATAGGTATTTTTGGATTCTGTCCAGCACCTGTTATTTAGGATTGTGATTTTTGTTCTCCTCTATCTCCCTCTCTCAGCACAAGCATTTTACAGAAGATATCCAGACACGGCAGTACCGGTCCTTAGAGGTGCTTATTGGTGCTGGATACAGCACACCAGCTGATATATGGAGCACAGCCTGCATGGTGAGATTGTGTTGACGATTGACGATTTGCATCACATCAAAATGTGGGAAAAAAACAAATCTGTCTAATTATCCTAAACTTCTGACTCCTGCCAACAGGATAGGGAGCTGGTGATAGGAGAGCTGTTGTTTATTTGTTGTTGTAGATATTGGTCCCTCCACACACACTGTGGTGCCTGGATCCGGTGATTATGTTGTCTCTGTCTATCTCTGCTGTCTCCTCAGGCCTTTGAACTGGCCACGGGGGACTACTTATTTGAACCACATTCTGGTGAAGACTATTCCAGGGATGAAGGTATAGCTGGACTTCCTCTTCCTGTCCATTCTACAGTTTAGCCAGTTGTAATTGTACAGCATTAGTTTTATTCTGCAAGTACACAGAGAAGAGCTGTGTTGCATTGGTGGTCACTTTTAACTGTAATGCCTACTGTGAATAGCTCCTTAAATATTGCTTTTCCCTTAAATTGTCCCTCTTTGCCATCTTAGTGTCATTATGAATCACTTGAATATCCATGCATCCAATATGTGTTTCACAGTAGGCATGGCAATTTTTGTATTTGACTACACATTACTGTGCAGTCTTGTACAGTGTGCTTCTCTTCATTTAATTAAAGCTTTTTTTTCCCCCACAATTTTTAACACTTGTATAAGGTACTCCATCACAGTGATTTCAAATGGTTTATGAAACAAAATTTAGCGGCAAGGAAACAGAATTCAATCATGTGATGTTGAGTACCGGCATTCCTGTGTCTATTTCACCTAACACATGGAGACGTATTTCTGTCACCATTGAAGATGGGCCATCTCCCCACTCCCTTACTCATCTTCCTCTATCCCTTCCCTCACTCACTCTTCACATTTCCTTGTCCTCCTCCTCCTCCTTATTGGCTTATGTTAACTTTGCTCTAATGCTTAGCGTGAGGTTTATGTGCTGACTTGATTTTGCTCCATGTCGTGCGTACCTGCATGTGCTGAGATTTAGTCTTTTGGCACTCCTAGCACAACTGTGACTTGGCCTTGTCTCTTACAGCACATGAACTGTTCACCTCTTCGTTTAACATTCTACCACTGCTTCTCCTGTAGCATGACTGCACCTTAATACGGCCTCTTACCCTGCACCACTCAATATACTGCATGGGTTTCAGTTTGTACGGCTATGGTGGCTGTGGCTTTAACCATGCTCCTTTATTTTCCTCCTTAGATTTTCCATCTTTTTGCTTTGTCTTGTTTTCATATGTGAAACTCTATGGCCTACCTCTGTTTAAATGATTGTAATAGCTTTTGTTTGGCAAAAATAATATGGTCTTCGCATATATGTACTTCATGTCATACTAGGCTATCATTCTCCATTTGTCCTAATATGTTGTTCCACATGGGTCTTTTTTCCATCTCTCTCTTACTCCCTCTCTCATTTGCTGTCTTGTCTCTTCACTGTCATCCTCTCTCCATCCTGTTACCCTATGATTGTTTCTCTCCCTTCCCTCTCCTCCTTCCTTTTCTCTCCTCTTTCTCCTTCTCTGATGTGCCTCATCTCCAGACCACCTTGCTCTCATAATTGAGTTGCTTGGTAAAATCCCGCGCCACTATGCTCTGAGTGGGAAATTCTCACAGGAATACTTCATCAAGAGAGGTATGCCACCCTCTGTCTGTGGCCTGCCCTGGGAACAGTGGGAGGGAGGGAGAGGCAGAGAGGGGCAAGTTCCCTGACAGCACTTTCAGACCCGCCAAGGTTGTTGTTGTGCGCAGGCTGATGGACAGATGGCATAAAAATGAACAC